>JAODAL010055325.1:0-24043 GCA_025379985.1 Phyllomedusa bahiana
AGGAAGAAGCTTTTTTCTGAAGGCAGTAACGCACTAAAGATCCGGCAAAGGTGACCCGGAAGGAAGGGGGTTAAATAGGGTCACCTGCCAGCCTTAACCAATAATGGGCGTACTGCCCCTTTAAATCCTGGAGAGCCGGCGCGCGCGCGCCTAAGGCGCGGGCATGCGCACTCCGGCCGGCCAGGAGAACGGGAGCGCGGAGAGGTAAGCGGGCAGCCGGGACCCGACCCGCGGGACCGGCAGGGGCCGCCGGACCCCGGCGGGTGGCCGCACGAGTGCGCCCGCAGCCCGGGCGAGGGGCTGCGGGACCACTCGTGACACCTTCCTTAGGCCTACTTACCTACCTGGGCCTTACCAACCTACTTAGGGCCTTGATCTTTTACCTACCTGAGGCCATGCGTACCTACTTCCTAGAAGCCTCTACCTACCTACCTGGTAACATGATTCTGAGGGGTACAGGCCAAACCTGTAGCACAATCTCCAGGGGATTAGTACTCTGTTTCTCCCCACCCACCTAGAAGACTGTGCCTTTAAGGTATGGCCTGTACCTGCTCTCCCACCCCTGCGAAGTTTGTACATAGGTGTAGGAAAGTGAGGGAGGTGTTGGAAATGTGAGAATTCTAAGATATTTGTGTCCAAATTTGCAGGGACAAGTGGTGGCCGGGAGAAGTCATCATGGCGGGCTGGACAGGATGCAAAAGAAAAGGGGAATGTGAACGACTCATCAGAGAAGAAGTTACCTGTGAGTCCCTGGATGTAATCACTTATATGTCTGCAGAGCCTGTGTACAACTGGTATCTACCACTATATGGTCACTGTATGGAGGTAATATACAGTCTGCAGAGCTTGTGTACAACTGGCATCTACCACTATATGGTCATTGTATGGGGGTAATATACAGTCTGCAGAGCCTATGTACAATGGTATCTACCGCTATATGGTCTAAGTATGGAGGTAATACACGGTCTGTTGAGCCTGTGTACACTGGTATCTACCACTATATGGGCACTGTATGGAAGTGATATACAATCTGCAAAGCCCGTGTGCACTGGTATCTACCACTATATGGTCACTGTATGGTGGTAATATATGGTATGTAGAGCCTGGGTACTCTAGTATAGTCTAGCTGAGGGGGCTGAGGGGGTAATATACAGTCTGCAGAGCATATGTACACTGGTATCTACCACTATATGGTCACTGTATGGCGAACATACAGTCTGCAGAGCCTGTGTACACTGGTTGCTACCACTATATGGTCACTGTATGGAGGTTATATACAGTCTGCAGAGCCCGTGTGTATTGGTATCTACCACTACTTGCTCACTGTATGATGGTAATATACAGTATACAGAGTCTGTGTACACTGGTATCTACCACTTTATGGTCACTGTATGGGGGTAATATTGGTCTTTGCATACTGATCTTTATTCAGTAATAGTAATAAATTACGTCACACCAGGACATGCCTCTAACCACACCCCACCAAACAAAATCATGCCCGCACCTCCAGCAGACCAGCGCCAACACAACAGCGGCGCCACTAGGGTCTGTAAAAATGTATTTATATAAAGTAATGTACAGTATATACAGAAATACATACAAATAGCTTTAAGACAATGTTCTATGGATGATACCGCTATATAATAGTTGTACAGTGACCACATAATACTGCTGTACAAGGAGCAAATATCCCCGTACTGTTACTGACCAAACAGAGACTAATATTATCAATACCACAATACAAAGATCAAATAATACTGTCACATCATGACCCCATATCACCATCACATAGTGACTGAATAATACCACCACACCATGACCACATATCACCACCACATAGTGACTGAATAATACTGTCAGGTGTGGGAATTGATTGAAAAACATTAGAACTCTGTTTGTACCTTTCATATCCATTGATTATATCTAGAAACTGCCTATATCAGTGGTTCTCAACCTGTGGGTCGCGACCCCGGCGGGGGTCGAACGACCAAAACACAGGGGTCACCTAAAGCCAAGGCCATTCCTAAGCCCAGGCAGGGTGGCCGGCCGGAGAGCTGAGGGGGGCGCCTCACTGGTTTTATAGCTGCAGGCCATATGAAATACTGAGGGGAGGGGGAGCTGGGCACCGTTCCTCTCAGCATTAGTGGCTCAGTGAGCTGCTCCTGTGAGCGGCGCTGCGGCGAGGACGGACTTGTGTCCCGCCGGTCCTTGTGGGCGGTGCGTGCAGGACGCTGAAAGCGCGCTGCATCACGCGCCCACACTACATATCAAGCATCAGGAACAGCCCTGCCGTACTCAGTGCAGAGAGAACGCTGATACTGTACGGCTTTTCCTGACTGCAAGGTAATTTAGTGTAAAACACACACACACCCATTGCATCATGTAATGTCTGTATGTGGTACAAGTAATATGTAATTAACCTGTTACTTGTACCACACACAGCCAGTACATGATATGCACATTACATTTAACCCCCCCCCCCCTCCTTACAAGGGGGGCTGTGAGTGGCACATAAGGGGTCACATATGTAACCCCTTGTGTGCCAATCGCAGCCTCCCGCGCCCCCTCCCCCTCCCTCCCCGGACAAGGTTACATCTATGTAAAGGCTCTGAGTGGTACCATTATATGTATGTGACATGTAGAGGTACCGCTCAGAGGCGTCACACATATGTAACCCCTCATGTAGCAAAATTACAGTTTTGAAGTAGCCATCAAAATTATTTTTTGGTTTGGGGTCACCGCAACATGAGGAACTGTATTTCGGGATCACGGCATTAGAAAGGTTGAGAACCACTGGCCTATATACTATTTGCATGAATCATTCTCTATGCCTATTTCCCTTGACCAGTTTAACTCAGATATTATAGGCTTGAAATGCATGGCTTTTTGCAAGGAAAACTACCTTCAAGCTATACCTGTCTTGAATGATGCTGAAGACATTAAAAATGGATTCACTATGGATTAAATAGGAAGATAGCTTAAGCAGACTAATATGACACAGGAGACATCTGGACATTTGTTGCGACACAGAGCATCCGGGACAGTAAAACTGTTCGACGGTTTGGACGGTTTAAAATTAAGCAAAGCTTGCAAGAAATTTATATTTCCAAATATGAACTCGTGATCTTATTAACTCATCCCATCAAATGTTAATTAACCAATGATCCACTAACACATGCTATGACAAATGCTTAAGTAACAACTGATATAAAATGTCATGTACTTCCCTGTATTAAACAGAATTGCTTTCCAGACAAACCGTGTGGACAGTACTTCCCTAAACTGCTGTATACAGCCGATATATTAATTTGGACGAGGTAGCAGCTTGGCTGGGATTATACCCCACGTAACATTTGGTGCCGTACGACTCTCAGACGAAACCAAGGGAACGCAGAGGAGGCCTGTCGTCTGGTCTGGGGCATTGCCCCACGGCCGTTCCAATTTGGGCAGCCAGACGTGACTGATCATCACCAATACGGGTAAGTTCATTGGCTTTCTTTTTGAAATCAGTGACTTATTCCGTTTCTGACTGCCTATTTTGTTCGACCGTGGTTTGCCCCCATTCCTGGCGTCACCTGATAACGGTCACGGTGTGACTTCTCTGTTAAATTTTGGCCGTATGCCCCTTGCTACCTCTGGAAGCTGAAACATCACATCTTCCTACTGTCTCTACATCCAAGCTGGAGGATCCAGATTATGTCTTCTTTACGGATGGATCCAGGTTTGCAGATGACCGAGGACGATTCCATACAGGATCTGCTGTGGTTACCTTGCGACAGAACTGTGAAAGCTGTTTCTTTACCTTCTAGGATGTCAGCCCAAGTCGCAGATCTTAAGGCTGTGACTGAAGCTTGCAAGCTTGCTGAAGGAAAGACTGTCAACATATATATACCAACTCAGCCTACACCTACGGCGGGGCCCATTAGCCTTAAGTGGGCCGCCCTGCAAGGTTTCCAGTCAGCTAGTGGAACGCCAATCAAGAACAATGAAGTCCTACAAGCCTTAATGGTAGTTGTCCTGAAGATCAGAGCACATGAAGACAGAGACAGAGGAAGCGAAAGGCATATACAACGCATATCAGGCTACAAAGGCTGTGGTTTGTCTCCCAGTAATTCGAGAGAAAGCAGGGTCGGCTGTAGATGTACCAACAAGAGAAGAAAAGAAGACAGAAGGAAAGAAGAATGAAGAAGAAAGAAAGAGGAAAAAAGAAGATGGAGAACAGACCCAAGAACAGGGCATGCTGAACCCAAATGTTAATCTGATGAAACAATTACAAGCTCGAATAAACCCAAAGGAGAAGAGGAGTTGGGAGGAAGAAGGAACGGGGATACACCAAGAGGGATTCTGGAAGAAAAGATGATAAACTTTGTTTACCAAGAGCATTGTATCCAGCTGCAGTACGATGGGCTTATAGTACTATACATAGAAGAACAAACCAGATGATCCCTTCAATCAACAGGATATACTTAGCACTTAGAATTCCCATTACAGCAAATAACTGTATCAGAAGATGTGAAATATGCATCATTTGCAACCCGGAAGAATCAGTCCAAACACAGAAGAAACAGTATTCAGATCAATTACATTGAATTACCCAAGAGTGGAGAATACATGTTCTTAGGATGGCCTGAGGCCTACCCGGTCCCTAATATGACTGTCAGAACTAACATGGAAAGAATGCACTGACTAAAATTGGTGTGGAATCCCAGAAGTTATTGAGTCAAACCCAGGACCTGGCTTCACATCAGAAGTAACCAGAGACATTTGGAAGCTAGTAGAGGCTGACCCCAACACCCCGTATTATCCACAAAATTCAGGAGAAGTCGATAAAATGAGTGCCACACTTACAAACCAAATTCTCAAAGCCCGTAAGGAAGCACCTCTCCCCTGGCCAGAAATCCTACCCACTGCCCTGTACTCTAACAGAAACACCTTTAGACAGTCCCACTAGTCTCACACCCTATGAAATATTGTCCTCAGAACCAACTAGGTTAGGGGAGTTCCATATACGATAGTTGATTGCAGGGAAAAGGAATTATAGCATTGTGAAACATGTCTTAAACTTGTAAACTTGTGTAATGAATTGAAATTAATCCACACTTCAGTGTTTTCTTCTGTTCCAGACTCAGACTCTGACCAAACCATTTATAAGCTACAGCATGATGATTTTATACGGGTAAAAAAAGGCATGTGTGAGGTTCTCTGGATTTGAAGGAACATTCCAAGTTTTTCTGGTGTCCCCAACCTCAGTGAAACTAGAAGGAAGACCTACTTGGCTTCATGCCTCGAGAAAGCTCCTGGAGCCGAGAAATCATCATGAATCACTCCTTTATTCTTTATTACATTTGTGTTGTTTGGGTGTGTGTGAAAATACAAGGGGAACGACCCAGGGGGTTGGCTGGTGAATTCAAAGCTAGGGATCAGAATAAACCAAGACTCGAACCAATAATACCACAAATAAAGATAAACAAAGGTGTAGATTGGATAAATAGTATCCATTATAACCAACAGAGATATGTAAACCACACCCGAGGTATCCTGCAAAGCATAGCTGAGCAATTAGAACCCATATCAATCATGGCCTACCAAAATAGCCTAGCATTGGAAAATATCTTAAAAGACACTCACAAGAGGGGATTGTGAGAGAATAAAGTGTGAAGGTTCCTTTAGGAGTGACCGTTCTTGGCTTCCAGACCCTAGAATTTCTATCAGTCTTTATCCCTTATTTTTCCCGTAAAAGAAAAAAAAAAAAAACAACAACATGTTCACCAAATTTCCAGGTTTCCCTAATATGGATTGCCAGCAATCCACAAACTGTCACTGCGAGGGACTGCTCTGAGGTAGCACCTGGTGGTCATAGTGGTTAACCCCCCCGTCATCCTCACCATCAGAGGCAATGTAGACGAGACCGGCGATCGCTTAGTTACACCCCCTTGGAGCAAGCCTGGCAGTGATGCAGTGGGTTTATTACCCGCTCCACCTGTCCATGTAGCCACATAAACACAGTGAGACATATCCATCCTAGCTTAAGTTTAAAAGGGTATGAGGAACAGAGTTTAATGTTTTAGGGGGGACTGTCAGGTGTGGGAATTGATTGAAAAACATTAGAACTCTGTTTGTACCTTTCATATCCATTGATTATATCTAGAAACTGCCTATATACTATTTGCATGAATCATTCTCTATGCCTATTTCCCTTGACCAGTTTAACTCAGATAGTATAGGCTTGAAATGCATGGCTTTTTGCAAGGAAAACTAACTTAAAGATATACCTGTCTTGAATGATTCTGAAGACATTAAAAAATGGATTCACTATGGATTAAATAGGAAGATAGCTTAAGCAGACTAATATGACACAGGAGACATCTGGACATTTGTTGCGACACAGAGCATCCGGGACAGTAAAACTGCTCGACGGTTTGGACGGTTTGGACGGTTTAAAATTAAGCAAAGCTTGCAAGAAATGTATATTTCCAAATATGAACTCGTGAACTTATTAACTCATCCCATCAAATGTTAATTAACCAATGATCCACTAACACATGCTATGACAAATGCTTACTTAACAAGTGATATAAAATGTCATGTTCTTCCCTGTATTAAAACAGAATTGCTTTCCAGACAAACCGTGTGGACAGTACTTCCCTAAACTGCTGTATACAGCCGAAATATTAATATCGAGGAGGTAGCAACTTGGCTGGGATTATACCCCACTTAAAAATACCATCCCACCTTGACCACATAACACCACCACATAGTGACTGAATAATACCACCACACCATGACCACATATCACCACCACATAGTGACTGAATAATACAGCCATACTGATCCTGAATATAAACCATTACACTACTACCAATATTCCTGAAATACAGTGACCATATGGGGGGTAGATAGCAGTTGTACACAGGCGCTGCAGACATATTAGTGATTACAGTAAATCAAATTTAGTGACTCACAGGTGACGTCTTCTCTGTTGGGAATCGTTCCCTTTCTCCATTCCTTCCAGATCGCCATGATGACTTCTCCTGGCCTCGTCCCTGCAGAATTAACCACACAAACATCTTAGACTCTGCACTTCTCCATCCCCTCCCTACCAATTCCACCCTCTGTACAAACTCCTCATATGGTGATAGATGGAGTAGGGGGATATGGGGCGATACATAGTGGTCAGGGGGTTATAGAGTGTCAGGTGAGGGTTGCATTTTGTGTTGACACTAGGCCACAGGGGTGAGAGAGGAGTTAAAGGCCAAAGCATACAAGCACAATCTCCTGAAAGGAGACAGAAGACCAACCCCCTGGAGATTGTGGTGTGGCTCTGGCCTGTTCTCCATCACCTGCACCGCCAGCCATGACCTTCAGGGGTGCAGGGAATGGAGTTTAATACTATTGGATTTGTTAGACTACGTCGGACCAGCGTAACATCTATTTCTGAACTAACATGGTCCCGAGGGCCGGTGTCAGGGAGCGTTTACTTAAATAAACTGCTTTTTATTTTGTTTCTGATTTTTTTTTCCATTTTTTCCAGTGATAGTAACGGAGGTGTCTGTCAGATGCCTCAATTACTATCGCTCGGGCTTGGTTTCAGCCAGCGGCAGTTCTTGGCACCCCAAGGCCGACACTAACCCCAGGTCACTATTACCCCAATACCCAACACACCAAGGGTACCCGGAAGAGCTGGGTAATCATCAGAAAGGGACCCTCTAATGTGATGGTCTGCTTCTGAGGCAGCTGTGGTCTGGTTCTCTTAGAATGAGAAGGGACCAGTATCCATGGACCTTCCCTTTCTGATAGTATCAGGCAGCCGCTGTCGGTTTTACCTTGGCACTCACTCACTGTTGGAATTTACTCCTCCCAGTAACAATGGGTGATTAGTCAGGGGAGAGAACAGAGCGCAAATAGTGTAATCTAAAACAAACAAATATGCAGTTAAAGAGATAATGCTGTGCTCACCATAGCTGGCTGTACCTATGCTCGTACAGCTAGAGTTAATGGCTTTCCCTGGCGGGCAGTGTAAGCTGCAGCTCCAAACGGCATCCAGCACTCGGCGTCCCACGTGGGCAGACGAAGTGAATAAAGTTTTGCTGAAAAAAAAACACTGTCTCACTGACCGGGCGCAAGCTAGTAGGAAGAACACCGTGGCAATGAGGTGTATTGAAGTATTCTTTATTTCCTTAAAATGTTACACGTTTTGCAGGCATATAGAACCTGCTTTTTCAGACAATTGGATTAAAATCAAACCGCTCTTTTATGCAACCTCAGGACCCAGAATGAGTCGGAGGGTTGTCACACTCCCCGCTCGTTCTAGAGTTCTCACAGGCTAGATATGTTATTTCTACATGATTGCAACATTTCTATGTCACATTTCCGAACCCATAAATCAACATACTCCAACTTTAATATACATAAGTAAACGTACAACTAATTTAATAAAACACCCAATGACATTTTTCTATCTCTTAAAATCTCCAGATATCTAAAAGATAAATATATATATATATATATATATATATATATATATATATATAGTATATATATATATATATAGGGGGAAGGCAACCAGTTAGCGTCAGTAACCCTAGGTTTTACTGACACATGTTGTTAGTATGGCTGCTATGCGGCTAGTATTGGGTTTGCCTTTCCTGGGACGGTCATAGCGTTGGGTGGGAGGCCGTCCCCACGTTCCAAGCCAGGCTTTGGGCCAGTCCCGGTAGGCCTATAAAAGGCCGCCTACTCCAGGTGATCGGGGGCGTGGTCTGCCATCTGCAGTTTAGAGTGGCAGTGGAGCTTGCACGAGGCTCTGGCCCTGAGGCTTATGGAAAGCCGGAACCCAGTAGGAGACTGGGTGAAATATACGTGCCGGTGTTTTGACGCTGGACAGTAGGTCCAACTCATGTTAGAGAGGGTTCTCTATTTAAGTTTAGGTAGTGGCTAGACGGCCGAGGTTTTGTTTGTTTTGTGTACTGATGTACGTTTGACACCGTGCCTGGAAAAATAAAGCTGGCTGAAGCCAGGTTGAAACTGGAGCCCTGTGTCTGTGTGCCATTCCGCCTACAAAAGACGGCGATCCAGGAGCTAAATACCCCCCATGACTGTCCAAGATGGAGGCTGGACGAGTGTGAGTCCTTACATATGCGAGAGGTAGCGGTTATAATTGGCACAATTGGCAGAAAAATAGTGCATAGAGAATTGTTGCAAGTGTGGCACAAGGTTAAAGTTGCTGCAGCAAGATTTAAAGGGCCAGAGGCCTGTTTGTGGAGGAGTGCTTAAACAAGACTGTTGCTGCTAAAAGAGAGACTGCATAAAATTTTTGGCCATGGAGTAGCTGGCGAAGTACCTTGAGGAGGCGACTGCCCAGCAGCGGAAAATGAATGAGCTGTGGGCCCAGCAATTGGCTGAGCAACGTGAAGCGAATGACAAGCTCCGTGCGCAGTTTGAGACACAGCAGCAGGAACTAAAGTCCATTATAAATAAGAGACCGCAGTCTGTGAAGGGTGAACTTACCACAATCCAAGCGGCCTTGCTGGCTGGATGTCCAGAGGGCAAAACAGAACCGACTGCTGCCAGGCGTAACCAGCCCGAATGGTGCAGCGGATGCCTGCAGGTGGACATGTGCATGAGAGGATGTCCCGTGGCGAGGAGGCCATATCGTCTGTCCAAGAAGGGGTTAACTTCGGAACAGGTGGAGCTGCAGAGCAAGATGGATGCTTCCGTTACCAAGGGCAACCCATTTCATCAGCAGGAGCCTGCTACCACCGTCCAGCAGAGGGAGCCATGTTGGAGATGCCACGAAGTGGAGAGATGTGCTCCTGGCTGCCCTCTCAGGAGGAGGCCGGAGAGGTCGCAGCTGCAAGCAATGGAGCTCAAGGTGAATGCAGCCTCACCCAGGGATGACATGGACAGTCAGCAGGAGAAGTCCAGACTGCTCCCTTAGGCCATACCCAGTGTGCAGACCCGTCAAGGACCCGGTAAGACTGCTCCTGTGGGGTGTATTGCGGGGGACACCGGTGTTGGGACTGTCAGGCATGGGTTGTGTGACAACCAGGGTGGACCATGCAGAGGCCCAGACATGCAGCCTAAGCAGGTAAAAAGTGTTGAGAGCAGCAGGACTCTGGACTGTGTACTCAGTTTCCCCCATGCTGCTTTACCTGTGGGGAATAGTGACTCTATTACAAAGTGTATTTTGAATAATGTGGCAGTTGAAAATGCTAATCAGAAGAAAAATGTATCTGTATCTAGTAGTGATGTCACACAGTCTGTGCAGGGGGAAGTTAGCGGCATCACAAAGCTAGCTCCAGCTACTGCACTGTGTGAACAAGTAACTACTGGTGCTGCAGCTATCGCAGAGAGTGTGTGTCCTGGAGTGCATGTCAATCTGGAGACATGTGTTAACTCTACAGGCTCAAATGGAGCTAATGTTGTTGCCCCTAGCAACAAAGTGTCCTTTGCATTTCCTGCCATAAAAACGTATGAGTGTGCGTGCCCTGAAGATGTGTGTGAAGTGTCTGGAGTCCAGTTGGTGAGTGTGTCTGTCAGTGACCCCAGCGCACTATGTGTACCTGATTGTAGCCTGCAAGTTGCAGGTAATGCATGCCCAGTGCTTGATAGCCACCAGTTCTGTTTGACTGCTGTTGATCCCAGAGAGGAGCCTCCATATTTCAGTGTGCAGCCTGAAAGGAAACAGGAGAATGCTGGGGATGTTTGCGTTCCTACAATGTGTGAGGAGACTAGTTTAATAAGGGTGTGTCCAGACCCCAGTGCAGTATTTACCTGCATGAATGCAGCCTCAGAGAGTGATCACAATTCGTTTGTAAATAAAACGTGTGCTGAGGCAGATTCTGTGTGCAGCCCTGAGCAGTGTATTACAGAGTGGACACTCTGTGAGGGAGAGCTGGAGTATAGCACTGCAGAGTGTGAAGAGAAATGTCATGCTGAGACTTTTAGTCCTACTGAGTTCATTTGCCTCAATGGTTGCTGTATTGCCAGTAGCTTTCACTGCAGTGGTCACAAAGACTGCAGTGATGGAAGGAGTGAGCTGCTAGACACCACTGAGATGCCTGTATGCTTAAACCCTAATGAGGGGGACGTGTTTAAATCCCCAGATGGTAAAGAGGTGTCGGGTTCTGAGGCAGCTGATAAACTTTTCCCAAAGCTTATGGAGGAAAATATTAGCCATATCACAGAGGTGTTATGTCCGGTGATATGTGGTGACCTACAAGTGGGGGCCATTTGCAGCCAGACGTCCGCTACACTTACTGGTGTTAAGAATGTGACTGAGTTACTTAATGTGAACACAGCCAGTTTGGTGTTTGAGTGGGAGAACCATAAGGAGGTTAGCCGGGCTGCTATGACGGATGTCCCATGTATAAATGTGTCTGCCATTGCCTCCAGCTCATGGTGTGAATTTGATGTTGAGCAGGATGTAGGAGTATCCCAGGTAGAAGCTGAGAGTTCTTCCTAAGAGATGGGTATAGGGGATGTGAGGGAAACATCTCCACCCATTAAGGCAGAGTGTCTGTTGCTAGAAAGCCACAGTGAGAGGTGTTCACTGGAGAAGGTGTCCTCTGACATTGGTGAGGTGACAGGTAATTTCATAATGGCGTACAAAGTGTCTATAGAAATTGTCCATAATAACTCTGAAATTACTAGCGTGCATGCTGGTCAGAATGAAGTCTGTATTACAGAATATGCACGGTTTGTGGCCCCTGTAGTGATTTGTAGGTCTGCAAAGATGGTCACCACAGGTCAAACACCTGATAAGGGCTGTAAAGCTCAGGTGAGTACCAGTGACCCATGTAGTTATGCAAGGATATTGCATGAAAAAACAGAAACCGGCTATGAATGTGGTCTTCCCTTTGCAGTGAGCCAGGTGTATGGAGAGATCAGCGAGTCCTCAGACATTAAAAACTCACCCAGTAAAGAGGCTGAGATTATCAGAAGAGGTCTCCTAGATGTAGGGAGTGTCTGTGATAACCCTGTGGTCCTTGACCAGCAGGTTATGGATGGCACAGAGGTAAATGGTGCCACAGCCGTTCCTTTTGCACTGGAGAGTATCATCGCTGAGGTGGTCAGTGAGGTAGACCAGATTTCCTCGGGTAGAAACCAGGTAACAGCCGGTAGCCAAGAGGCAGAGCTTCAGGGTCCAGAGAAATTTGAGGCCTGGTGATAAAGAGATGTTTGGGACCCATTCTGATCCTGCAGACAAGGAGGTAGCAGGTTTGGGCTCAGGTGCGCCCCAAGTGGCCATAGTGGATAGTGACCCTGAGAAGTGTGCTGTCATTACAGCTTCTGTGGAAGAGAGTGGGGTTGCTGGTCCAACCAGGGGTCTTCTGAGAGACCTAAAATAGTGAGGAAACTGCCCAAAGGACACAATGCAAAACTAGTCTATGTGGGGAAAAAGGCTACTAGGTCAGGTGGCACTGGTAATGAGGTTGCTAGTGGTAACCCTGTGAATGTCGGCATGCGGGCTGAAGGTGGTGGCATTGTGGCAGAGCATGTATGCGTTATGCCACTGGTGGTAAGTGGCAGTAAACGGTCGGTTGCCCAACATATGTTGAGTGCATGGTATGAGCCCACAGCTGAGCTGTATGTGAGCAAGGTTGTCTCCACCCCTGAAGAGGTAGAGAAGACATTGGCCCTGTGTAGAAGCTTTGACCCCGGGGGAAGGGTTGTGCAGTGTGATAAAGACCTACGGCCTTTATCAGACGGGGAGGATATGTGGCAGAACGACCATAGGTGGTCGCATGGGGCTGCCACTAGGTGGCGTACGTGCCACCGAAGTCCTGGCTTTGGTGGGGGGAGGCAACCAGTTAGCGTCAGTAACCCTAGGTTACCGACACATGTTGTTAGTATGGCTGCTATGCGGCTAGTATTAGGTTGCCTTTCCCGGACGGTCATAGCGTTTGGGTGGGAGTGGCCGTCCCCACGTTCCAGGCCAGTTTTGGGCCAGTCCCGGTAGCCTATAAAAGGCCGTCTACTCCAGGTGATTGGGGGGCGTGGTCTGCCATCCTGCAGTTTAGAGTGGCAGTGGAGCTGCACGAGGCTCTGGCCCCGAGGCTTAGGGAAAGCCGAACCCAGTAGGAGACTGGGTGAAATATACGTGGCGGTGTTTTGACGCTGGACAGTAGGTCCAACTCATCTTAGAGAGGGTTCTCTATTTAAGTTTAGGTAGTGGCTAGACGGCCAAGGTTTTGTTTGTCTTGTGTACTGATGTACGTTTGACACCGTGCCTGGAAAAATAAAGCTGGCTGAAGCCAGATTGAAACTGGAGCCCCGTGTCTGTGTGCCATTCCGCCTACAAAAGACGGCGATCCAGGCGCTAAATACCCCCCAAGACTGTCCAAGATGGCGGCTGGACGAGTGTGAGTCTTACAATATATATATATAATATATATAGTATATAGTAATATATATATATATAAATATATATATATATAACACTCACCGGCCACTTTATTAGGTACACCATGCTAGTAACGGGTTGGACCCCCTTTTGCCTTCAGAACTGCCTCAATTCTTCGTGAATAGATTCAACAAGGTTTTGCAACTATGCTCAATTGGTACCAAGGGGGCCCAAAGAGTGCCAAGAAAATATTCCCCACACCATGCACACCGACCACCACCAGCCTGAACCGTTGATACAAGGCAGGATGGATCCATGCTTTCATGTTGTTGACGCCAAATTCTGACCCTACCATCCGAATGTCGCAGCAGAAATCGAGACTCATCAGACCAGGCAACGTTTTTCCAATCTTCTACTGTCCAATTTCGATGAGCTTGGGCAAATTGGAGCCTCAGTTTCCTGTTCTTAGCTGAAAGGAGTGGCACCGTGTGGTCTTCTGCTGCTGTAGCCCATCTGCCTCAAAGTTCGCCGTACTGTGCATTCAGAGATGCTCTTCTGTCTACCTTGGTTGTAACGGGTGGCTATTGAGTCACTGTTGCCTTTCTATCAGCTCGAACCAGTCTGCCCATTCTCCTTGACCTCTGGCATCAACAAGGCATTTCCGCCCACAGACTGCCGCTCACTGGATGTTTTTTCTTTTTCGGACCATTCTCTGTAAACCCTAGAGATGGTTGTGCGTGAAAATCCCAGGAGATCAGCAGTTTCTGAAATACTCAGACCAGCCCTTCTGGCACCAACAACCATGCCACGTTCAAAGGCACTCAAATCACCTTTCTTCCCCATACTGATGGTCGGTTTGAACTGCAGGAGAGTGTCTTGACCATGTCTACATGCCGACATGCACGGAGTGGCCGCCATGTGATTGGCTGATTAGAAATTTAAGTGTTAACGAGCAGTTGGACAGGTGTACCTAATAAAGTGGCGGTGAGTGTATATATATATATATTTATATATATATATTATAATATATATATATATATATATATATAATTATATATATATATATATATATATATTATATATATATATATATATATATATATGATGTTTAATATAAGTATATAAACATGTAAAATCCATAAATCACCAAAAATGCCTTAAGACAATGATCTGACCTTAATATAATAAGAAAAGAAAAAAATATGCACCCCTTATCTGACTAATAGGACATTTAGACTATTCAATACTACTCAATGGTCTCACGTACTTCATTGGACCATGTTCTCAAAGTTTTTAACGGAAATTCCAGAAAATTTTTCCCAAGACCCCGAGTTTATTTTAATCTCGTGTCTAGGCGCAATTGCTCTTGGATTGCACATAAAAGTGGGCTCCGGGCCCAGGGTAACCTCGACGAATGCCGGGGAAGACTTACTAACTTTTGATGTTTGTTTGAATCTAGGATTTGTAATCCCCCTCGACAACTTCACGAGTCTTACTCACATATTGTGCCCCACAAGGCACATAAATGAAAAAATGACAAAGGAGTTGCACAGGTTCTTTCTAAAAACCATCATTGCACAACATTTACATTGTGGATGATTACATTTTGGAACCTCTGTTTTTTTCTCCCTAGGGTTTTTCTTTTTGTTTTCCATACACAATTTTTTTTCTAAAGGTACTAGAATTTTTAATGGGCTGCTTTTTATAAATGCATCGGGGCAGTTCCCAGTGTCGGTTTTTTAACACTGGACCCGGAGCAAGTGTTCCAATGTTGGAAATTATTTTTGAAACCCCTAAACGAGAATTGTGGTCGTGATAAAACGAGGCTAAAACTACATCTTTCTTACCCTTTGTTAATATTCTTTATGTTTTTAAAATTTGGGTTGTGTAAAATTTTTCACTCTATCCCTAGCCCCCCCCAATTAGTTTTTTGGGGTTTTTTTTTTTTTGAAAAAACATTTTTTGAAAGTGATTTCCCTGCCGGTTAAAATTTACTCATCTTTGGTGCGTTCTTCGCATCCCCCTATTTTGCCATATGGATATTCCGTATCCAATCCGTTAGGGATTAAATTTAAAATAAAAAGACAGCTATTTAGTCATTTTTTAATCTATACCAAATGAAACCAGAAAAACATTTTTTGTTTTCACTAGTTTTGGGTGAAACGGTCCCAAATCGTATTATTCGAAACCCCAAAATTTTATGAGAGATTCCTGGGCCCCGTTCCAGATGAATAGTATCTTTTCAATAAATTCTTGTAATAAATAATGTTTTTCTTAAAAGGGTTAAGTTCAGTTCGATAAAATTGACTAAAGGCGCCCATGAACAGGTTGGCAAAGGATGGGGCAACTCTTGTCCCCATCATAGTGCCATCCTGTTGATAGTAGTGGGCGCCTCCGTATTAGAAAAAAAAAAATTTTAAATCATTTCAAGACCCCGAAGTAAAAAAAATCTTAAAATTTACAGAAAGACAAAATCCGGTTGAAAAATTTTGACCCCCCCTTATGCCTTTTTCGGGCCCAATATTGAATAAAGGGCTGTGACATTAGTGTACAGAATAAATCCCCCTGATCCCACTTAAAAACCTCCCAGTCTTTTAAAAACAAATTTAATCTTTTATATGCTTTGTAACTTAATTATGTGGGGTTGCATACAGACGATGTAAGTGCAATTTGATAAACTGCGTTGATTCCTAAAAATTTTCGGTCTGCCTTGGGGGGGTCCGCGACTTTGATTTTTGGGGAGGTTTGGAGAAAAAGGGGGTGGAGGAATTTTTTTAAAAAGAAAAAAATTTTTTCCCCCTTCTTAATAATATCTTTTTCTACGCTTTTTAATAAAACTCATTTTTTTGCTAATTCTTCATAAACAAAAGATGGAATAACTTATATAAAATTAAACCCCTAAGATTTTTTTGGGCTTCTCTATTTAATCTTTAAAATCTTGTATTATTATGGCCCCCTCCCTTGTCGCTTTTTTTATCACATATTTTTTCTTAAACACATCATTCAAACTCGTCATGAGACAGTGTTTTTTTTTTCAACAAAACTAATTATACTTGTGATACTAAGGACACATCTTAGTTTAAAATTTTTCTATGGTCAAATTATTTTCATTTTTTTTTTCAGAGGTACCATTATTTTTGTCTTGGTAAGCTTTACTTTTTTTAATTAGTTGATAGACAGGAAGTTTAAATTTATTATTTTGGTTAGTTTCAAGTTATTACAGTGACCGTTATGTTTTTTTCTCTCTTTAAAAGGGTTGTCTCACCATACTGTTTCACAAAGTCACATCAAGCTTCAGATACTTCCTGTGGGTGGGTTTGCAGTAGTGATTGACTTATCAGCTCTGCTACTCCTAGCTAAGCCTATAAATGAATGAATGCTGAGGGTTTGTAAACTGTAGTAGACACTGCTACAGAGCTCTAAAGGGTTATATAATCAGTCATAACATATATATATATATATATATATATATATATATATATATATATATATATATATATATATATATAGTAAGTATAGTAAGTTTCTATATTACTGATTACACTCAGCAGAAAATGATGTCACCATGGTCGAATAGTGCAGTTGGAGCAATGAGAGCAGAGAGAAAGCAGAGAAAGGTGTTTGGTAACCTACAGAAACTTACACATACAGTAGATGAAATCTCCTCTATATCCTAAACAAAACAAAATCAGAATAGCAATGTATTTGGTAATAGTCCTTATTTAACTCTACCTGCAATTTAAAGCTAATTATTGTGATGAGAAACCCACTTTAACTAAAGGGTGCCGACAATTTTGTCCACACGTGTATATTATATTTTAATAAATCAGACTTTTAGAGATGTGGTTATTCTATGTTACATTTTTTCACTGTTTTCTTTTATATTTGTAAAATCGTGAAAGGATGGTGTTTTAAACTGATGTGACCAGGTAAATGCAACTTAATATCGATTCTCCAGATTCTTCCGTTTTCAGAGATTTCCCATATGTGGCCCTAGTGTGCTATTTGGCTCAACCACAAGCCCCAGAAAAGGAGGAGCCCCTAACGGACTCTGGGGTCTCATTTTCATTACAATTTTATTTAGGGGCCATTTGCGGTTTGCAGACACCCTGAGGTGCTAAAACCAGTGTAGTACATGCCTCTTATGCTCTGCCTCTTGCTTTTTGCCTCTTTCTCTCTGTCTTTCTGCCTCTCCAGTTTAAAAGAAACTTCAGGTCTGCCATGATCTGGGGCCCACCGGATATTTCCCCTGTTCCCCTATGGGCCAGCCTGAGTCTGGGCACATCTCATTTTGATATAAGACTTTATAAAAAATTTTATGCCCTGGGCTGGATCATCTTTATCTCATCAAGTAAAAAGTATGGAAAATTATCTCCTTTTTAACTTGATCTCAGAATATCCCTTCTGTCTGGTACATGTATTCTCATAATACCTTCTATGCATTTGTACACCCTCAGCCCTCATTGCCTTGATCTGTAAAGGTTTCCATTGGTTCTTGACAAATAATACTTTTCTGGCCTCTATAATTCATAGAAATGCTTTTACTGAAAGAAATATTGTTCTCCTTGTGCCTTTAAGAGCAAATGCTTTCTATGCGCCTTTTTTACAATAAAACCAAGTAAACATACAGTATATGTACAGTACATTCTTTCATCAAAATGCTGTTTTTCGGTGTCTTGTGACCAGTTTTAATGTAATAAATGTATTCCGCTTTACATCATTGTGATTTTCTTCCAGTAACTTACACTGCAGTTACCAGAAGACTGAAGAAATCAGGCGATACCTTTTAGAGGCTAACTGAGTATATTTGATGGTAAGCTGTCGAGAGTTCTAGCTCTCTTCTTCAGACATGATAATATACAAGAAACTGAAAATTCACAGACACTGGCAGTGTACCTGTCCCTCAGTCACACCAGGTGCACAGAATTAGGGGGACATTTTCCTGCAGGTCTTCCAATGCGGTGTATCTCATAATATGTGTGCAATGTCCGTCCATAGGCCTCTATGTGGGGGAAACAGGGCAGAGACTTAGTCAGCGCATGAACTCACACAGATTCACCATTAATAACACCAGAACTGATCTGCCAGTGGCTGCACATTTCTCTGGAGAAAACCACTCCATGGAAGATTTGCAGGTTATGGTCTTAATGGGACATTTTAAGACACAAAGGGAGAGGAAGGAATGGGAATATAAGTAATGTAAAAAATTAAAACTCTACAAAATGGACTAAATATTAATTCCAGCTTATTTATTTATGTTTAAGCGCTTTAAAAAATTGTTTTTATTGTGTAAAACAATAATAATGCATTGCTATATTTTTTTTTTGTTGGTTTAAAATGAACTGGGGATTGTTTTCTTTTGGTTTCCCCCTTTGGCTTTATATGACTTTTTGATTGCTTTTTATTCCATTTTTTTATGGCATTCACCATGCGGGTTAAATAATGGTAGGTCGTTATGCATGTGGCGACACCAAATATGCATATTTTATTTATTTTTGATCCTTTTTGGGTTGATTGGCATTTGTAAAGAGGAAAAATTTTTTTTGTTTTTTTTTAACTTCACATAGCAGTACTGGTATCCATAGTAATTGTCAATTACTATGTCCAGCCATGCCCACAGGTATAGTTGAACATATTTCAAGAGCAGAAAGCCGTTGTTAGCTCTCACTCCCTCTGATCTTTTGCTTAGCTGATTAGATCACAGTAGCTAAAGGGTTAGTCGTCTGCAGCTGGAGTGAGCTACAGCCACAGGCAACCACAACATGCGGCCAGCTGTAATACCCCGCTTAAGACCCCACACGATGTCCAGGACGTACCTGTTCATTTACGGGAAGTCACTTCCCACTATTATTATTATTATTATTTATTTTAAAGCGGCATTGATTCCAGGGCGCTGTACATTCAAGGGGAGTTAAATATATAACATATGTCAAACAAGTAAAATGGTGATGATAAATGACTAACAACTGATACAGAGGAGGAGATGACCCTGCCCGCGAAGGCTTACAATCAACAAGAAAGGAGGGAAGAGTCAGAAGGTGAGGAGGCAGTACATGTTTGATGGTGCGGTGTACTTGGTGGTGGGTGTTATTATATAGGTTATAAGTTCAATTCTCTGAAGAGATGGGTTTTCAGTTTGCTATTGAAAAAAACTGGTGAAGAGGTTGTCGAGAGTCTGTATTGTGTTGGAGGTAATGAGTGTAACAGGGAAATGGGGGAAGCACAAGAGAAGTCCTTGAAGACGGTTATGTTGAAGAGCTGTTAATCCAAAAGAGCACGGGAAGAAGTTCCTGTGAGGAGTGGAGAATGCTGCAGGAGGGGAGGTTTCTGGGTGATAGGGCAGAGTATGTATGGAGGAGAGAGGTTTATGGAGAAGCTTTGTAGGTTCATGGTTTGAAATTATGCAAAAAAGGAAAAGGAGAAAAGGGGGCGCACAATAGCGTTATATTGTAATATGGTAAAATAGAAAAAGTAGAGTGAAATTTTCTTCAACTTCTAGTGTTGTGCTTCTTATTTTTAGAGGCAAACACTCATAAGCGCGCTTGCCTAGGGCTATTTGCTACCCACGTAGCCCTCTACTTTGTTCTCTGTTAGCTTTTACTACGCTCGGTAATGCACCGGTAGAGAAGAGATTGCCACAAAAATGGAAAAAAAAGAAAAAAAATTTGGACCGGCGCATGTGCAGGTGTAGGGTAAAAAGAAGCAGCAGTCATAAAGGCTTCTCATTTAAAAGTTTGTTTTATTCCTTAAAAATTCGCGGCATTACGAGAAAATTAAAAACATAGGAACTAAAGAAGAGACTTACTCGTTTCGCGAGTGTAACCGCGCTTCATCAGAAGTAAAGAATACAAAAAACAAGAGTATTTATAGTGCTTACATGTATTGAATTGGTTGTTACTTTTTTACAGGAAAGTGACGTGAAAACACCTGTGATAAGGAAAAAGGAAGCTTTGGGGGAGAGAAGGTGTCAATCAAAGGGAGACGAGAAAGGGGAAGGGGAGCGGGAAGCCCCGGGAGTTTTGGGGAAACCCCTCTATTTGTACTTCGATTTGTTGCGATAAAAAAAATAGAAAAAAATTTAATTGTGTATAGTGTTTGATTGGGGTGGGGAAACAAGTTAAGGGGTGATGTAGATAAAATATCGGAGTATTGAGAAGAAATAAGTAAAGGGGAAAATTAGAAGAAAAAGAGAAGACTTGTGAATGGGAGAAGAGGGTCCAAAAGCGGAAGGCGGTGAATAAAATAAACCAATGGGGGGAGGGAAGGGTTTTTAAAAAAAGGTTTGCCGCTTAATAAAGTGTTGCCGCTAAAGTAATTCATTAGGAAAAAATGAATTTTTTGGGTTAAGTTGGGATTAAAAATTTGAAAAAGCCAATAAAAAATCTGTATAGGGCGTCCCTTGTAGGTTATACTGAGGGGTATATAACTAAAAAATCAGTGTTAGAAGAATGAAACTACTGATAGGGAAAATTATACGGGGAATTATGAGTTAACCAATGAAAAAGGGAGCATCCTCTATGGCAAATAACATAGAAAGTGCTTTAAGTGGGACCAAAAAATAGTGGACAATTGTCGGAGGGTCTGTGGAGGGGGAAACTTAGTGGGTATCGATTTCTTGTGGAATTAATTTTTTGAGAGAAGTTTAAAAAATGGGGAAAGGGGAAAAATCCCCGTGGATCCCGTAGATACAATTTCTCTAGGGGGTTGTGTGAGAGATGGAATTTAAAAATTTTTGAAATTTTAGTGAAAATAGCACAAAAAATTACAGGGTAAATTAGATTACATTCAAAAATAAAAAACAGGAAAAAATACAAAGTTTGTTGTTTAAAAAATCCCCCTTTTCAGAACAAGGAGCGCGAATATAATGCCAAAAGACGTATATACTGGGGCTGTTCCTGGAATTTGTAAAAATTAATTTAAAAATTAAAAAAAAATTTAATACCTATTGAAGTCTTGTACTTAACCTTTGGACCCTTGTTATGCATTTATTATTTTTTTGTATTAAAAAAATAATTTTTAAAAAAATATTGTTTTCTTTTTGGTAATTTTAAAAGGAATAAGAACAAAAATTAATATCTGAAAAAGATGGAAAATGGTCTCAACGGGTTTAAAAAAATTACTCGGTGGCATCTTGGGCCCCTTGGGGGGCGAGTCTGTAACTGTAGATCCAGAAATCTCTTTTTCTGGAGAGCCGTAGGCGGTTTGGTAGTTTAGGGAATTTAAAAACTGGAGGTTTTAAAACAGAAAAAACTCGGGGGGGAAACCCTTTAAAAGAAGGCACCTGGTTTTTTTTTTTACGGCCTTTTGGCATTTTGGGAAGGTGGGGTCTGGGCAAAAAACTTTTGGGGGGCCCCCTTGATACAAAACCACATTTTAAAAGGGGGGTTTTTTTTTAAAGGGATTTAACCTTTTGGGGGAAGTTTTAAGGGGAATGAAGGGGGAAAACCAAAGGGGGGCCAGGGGAAAAAAGGAAATGGGGTTTGGGGGTTTTTGGGGGGCCCGGGGGCAATTTTTAAATTTTTTGGCCGAAAAACATTTTTTCTAAAGGGGGACCTAAATGGGGCTTTTTTAAGGGTACCTGCGGCTTTTTGGTAATTTTTTGTTTAAGGGTAAAAAATTTTATTCTTTAAAATGCTCAGGTTATTCTTTTTTTTGACACTTTTGGAAAGGGAAGGCTTTTTGGGGGTTTAAAGATTCTCAGGGATTTTTTCTCCCGGGGGTTTTTGGGGGGGTTTTTTTTTTTTGTTTTTTTGTAAAGCACCCCCGGCATTTTTGCGGGGTTTCCCAAAGGCCCCAAAAATTTGTTTCAAAGCCCAAAACTTAGGTGGGACTTTTGGAAAAGGTTTTTAAAACCCCAAGGGGTTTTTAAAAAGGTTTGTAAAATTTTCCCCTTTTAAAAAAGACAAAACATGGTTCCCCTTTTTTGTAAAAAGGAAATCCCCTTTTGGGTTGTTAGGATTTTAAAAAATTTGGGGGATGGTTTGGGGGTTTTCCAAAAAAAAAATTGTCTAACCCTTTTACAGGGTATTTAAAAGGGGGGGGGAATAAAAATTTTTTTTTATAAAAATTTAGTAAAAGGGGGCCCGGGTTTTTTAATGGGCCTTTTTTGTAAAAAAAAGAAAAAAAAAAAAATTTTAAATTTCCCCCTTTTCCTTTTTTTATTCCCAAAAAACCTGTTTTATTTTTTGGGTTTTTCTGGGATTTAACCCCCTGTAAAATTTTTAAAATTTTTTTTTATTACAAATTTGTTTATAAAAATTTTCAGGGGGGAAAATTTTCCAAAATTTTCCCCCACTCCCCATAATTTAAAAACCCCCCAAATTTTCCTTTCCCCCCAATTCCCCCCCCCTCAAATAAGCTTAAAAAATTTTGGGGACGCCAAACAACCAAAAAAATTTTTAAAGGGGGCTCGAAAAAAAAAATAATTTTTTTATCAAAACCAATTGGGAAAGGCCAATTTTTCCATTTTCCCCTCATTTATTTTTTTTTGGGGGCCCCGGAAGAAAAATGGGAAATATTTAAATTATGGATAAGGTTTTAAATTTTTTTTTTTTTTTAAGGCCCCCAACTTTCCCCTTTTTTTAACACTTGAAAACAAAAACCCCCCAAAAATTTTTTTTAAAAAAAACAATAAAAAAATAAATTTTAGAATTTTAAAAAACATTTAAAAGGGGGAAATTTTAAAAAATTTTTTTTAAACTGAAAAAATTTATTTTTCCCTTTTAACTCCAATAAGCCCGGGGTTTTAAAAAAGGGGTTTAAAAAAACCCAAAAAACCCGGGCTCAATTTAAAATCAAAAAATTTTAAAAAAAAAATTAGAAAAAAAAACCCGAAAACTTTGTCCCAAAAAAGGAATGCCAAAAAAGTGTTTTAAAAAAGGGGAATAATTTGAGGAAAATTCAAAAATAAATATTTTAAAATTCAATTTTCGGGGCCAATACAAAAAACCTTGGATTTTAAAAAATTTTTTAAAAAATTTTTATTTTTACGCAAAAACCTTTTTAAAAAAAAGATTAAAAAAATTTAGTTCCCCTGGATAAAGCCCCCAAAAAATACAAAAAATTCCCCGGGTTTATTTTTTCCCGTTTAGCCCAACTTTAAACCCCCCCAAAAAAAAAAAAACCCTTCCCCCCTTCCCTTTAAAAACCCAATTTAAAATTGTTGTTTAAAAATTTTTCAATAATTTCCCTTTTAGTAGAATAAACCCCCCCCATTTTCCCCAAAGGATTTTTTTAAAAAGGGGGCATTTAAAACAATTGTCAAACATTTTAAAATTTCCCCAAAATTTTGCTTTTAAAAATTTCCCCCCTTTTTTTTTTCCCCAAAAAAAACCCCCCCGGTCCCGGTTTTTTTTGGGTTTTGGGTTACCCCGAAACCCCAAAAGCCCTGTTTTAATTTTTTAACCGGGTTCCATTTCCCCCTTTTTTTTGGTTTAAAAATGTTTTTTTCCTTAAAAAATGGAAAAATTTTTTAAAATTTTTTTAAACCAAAAAAATTTTACTCAAAAGTGGAAAAATTTTGCAAAAACTTTTAAAGGGGTTTTTTAAAAAAAATTTTTAATTTTTCCCCTTTAATTATAAAAATTTTAAAAACCAGTTTAAATTTTTTCTTATTGGTCTTTTTTTATTTTGGGGGTTTTTAAAAAAAATTTTTTGTTCCTTTTTTTTATTTTTTAAATTTTATTAATTTTTCAAAGG
>JAODAL010055326.1:0-24040 GCA_025379985.1 Phyllomedusa bahiana
GCCCGGGTCCCTGCTGGGGGCCCAGGACAGGGATAGTCAATGTCCAGTGAAACTAAAAAAGGTGGGTTTAAAAAACCCCCTTTTTTCCCGGCATTTTTTAAAAGTGGGGGGCCCCCCAGGTTTGGGGGGTCATGCTGTTTCCCAGTACAAAGGGATAAGTCCCAAAGTCCATTTAAACAAAAAAGGTGGTTTAAAGACTCCCCTTTTTTTCCAAACACTTTTTAAAAAGTGGGGGTCATCAGGTTTTGGGGCTCATGCTGTGGCCCAGGAAAAGGTATAGTCCAAAGTCCAGAATAAAAAAAATGGTGGTTAAAGACCCCCTTTTTCCGGCACTTTTTTTAAAATTTGGGGTCAAAGCAGGTTTGGGGGGCATGCCGTGGCCCAGGACAGGTATAGTCCCAAATTTTCCCGTGAAACTAAAATGGGGTTGAAAAATCCATTTTCCGGCACTTTTTAAACGTTTGGGGCAGAAAAGGGTTTTTAAAAAGGGCCCTTTTTGCGGTAAGGGCAGAAAATAGTTAGGTCCAGTTCCAAATAAAAAGGGTTTTTTGAAAGACCCCCTTTTTTGGGGACTTTTTTTAAAAGTGGGGGGGCCCTGCAGGTTTTTGGGGGTCATCTGCTTCTAGGAAAAGGGTATTCAATGTCCAGTTCAAGTAAATGATGGTTCAAAAACATACTTTCCTTTTTGGCACTTTTTTTAATTTGTGGGTGATGCAAAGGTTTTTAAAGGGGCAGGCGTTGGGAAAGAAAAGGGAAAGTGGAAAAGGGAGTGTGACTTTTTTTTTTTTGGCCTTTTTTTAAACCCAAGGTGTTGCCTAAGATGAAACAACAAACCATTTAACTGTTTTTGGATTGGGTTTAAATTTTACTTTTTTCCACCCTTTTTTTGGGTTAAAAAAAGAAAGGGGTTGTTGCTCCCCCCCAAAGACTTTAATGGGAATCCCCTCATAAAACGATGCTCACTATCGAAAAAACCTTATCGAAACGGCCGACTATCGACCCATCGATTCCCATCTCGGGTAGCCAACGCAATCGCTCCCAAAACAAAAAAATGACCCCAAAAAAAAAATTTACAATGTAAAAAAATTAAAGAATATGTGAGTAAATGGAATAAGGGGTTTTGGCATGGGAAAACCTTTTGGCCCTTTTTGTCTCCCCCACACAAAACCACAAAAGGGAAATGTTGGGGTTTTAGAATAAAAATTTCAGTAAGAAATGAAACATTTTAAAAATAAAATTTTTTTCCCAAGGGGGACCAATTTTAGTTTGAGAGGGGGGTAAGGGAACCACAACTAATCGGGGTCCTCCGGGGAATTGGGGGCCCCAACAACATCAAGATCCATACCTTAACTTTGATAAAAAATCAAACATCCCCCCATTATCTGTGGAAACCGGGGCGTTTTTTCTGTAATGAAACCCCCCGCGTTTCTGAAGGTCGCCAGATATGACGCGGCTGCTGGGCAGGGCCCAAAACCTCTATGGTGTGGGAACCCCGCTCGGGGCCATTCGGCCATTTTGGATACCCAAAGTCTTTTGGTCCGTAAACACTTTCAAAAACATCCCTTGTTTAGACGCCCGATAGTCGTGCACCAAGATCTTTACTGGTCCCCTTGGTGTTGTAACTGTGGCCCCGCATTGCATGCGTTGGTGAAAGGGGGTAAATAAAGATTTTCTAGAGGGCACCCCTTAAAGGGTTCTTCCCCTTGCCTGCTGCCCCGCTGGGTGGGCCTTTTTTTTTAAAATGGGTACTTGGGACTCCCACGCTGTCCCCCGGCGCTGGCCCTTGTTCCACCTTGGGCATTTTAAGAACGGAAGCAGACCAACAGATGTCTCCAGTTGACAAACACCCAAGGCCCCCCATTTTCCCGCATTTTTCTCTCTATTTGGGGGGGGTGAAGGGAAAATGTGATTTTTTTTTTTTGTCCGGGGGTCCCGGAAGGGGGGCCACCCCCGAACTGTTTTTCCTTTTTTATGGCCTTTAAAGGGAGGGT
Source organism: Phyllomedusa bahiana (assembly GCA_025379985.1). Lineage (NCBI taxonomy): Eukaryota > Metazoa > Chordata > Amphibia > Anura > Hylidae > Phyllomedusa > Phyllomedusa bahiana. The sequence goes on from JAODAL010055326.1 coordinate 1,992, forward strand.
CAAGTTGGAGGAAATTGGGGCAACCAAGCACTCATGTGAAGATGGAGCCTTGATTTTCCCCAAACCTTTTGGGTTGAGGGGGGACTAGCAAAACTCATCTTTTCCCATCGCCTCAAAATTCCCCCCCAACCCTTTCCAAGGGAGGGACCCTCCCTTTTCTAGGAAAACCCTCCTCCTCCTCCTCCGCTTCCCCCCGGCACAAGGCTTTCAACACAGCCCTGACTTTCCCCCAGATTTAAGCCCCTGGGGAAACTAGGGCCGCCTTCACTAGCTTTTGGCCCTGAACCACTTTCCTAATGAAGACCGATAAAATTGAGGGAAAATGTCGGGCCTTGTGGATTTGAAACCCAGAGAAAAAGGGTTTCCTGCCCCCAAACTGTGGGCCCTCTCCCCCTCCGCGCCCGGCGGGGCCTGATTTTCGAGGTCCAACATCGTTCCAAACTAAGGAAACCCACAATTTCTCAAAAATGACAAGGGCATCGTCCCACTGACCATTTTGGTGGCCTTTCTTCAAAACGGGAAGGGTGGGCAGAGCTCTTTCACCTGCCTCCCCTCGGGGGCCCCAACACCCAGGTCGGGGACCCCCCTTGTCTGGAACTCCACTTCGTACTGCTTTAATTTGGGAATTGGGGCTGCTCCCACCCAAACGCTGAGGGATGTGGGGGGTGGGAATTCCCGCGTGTTTTCCACGTCAACAAAGAGACGGGTTTAAAGGGAGGGCCCGGGTTACGCTTTTCAACACAGCGGGGCGAAGCAGGGAGCCCAACGCAGAATTTTTTACCAACCTCGAGCCTTCCTCACAGCATCCAGACCGGTAGCTTTTAAAAAATTTCTTGGGCGCCCAAAGGTTTATGACATTTTGCCAGGCAAGGGATGTGCCCACCTACCGATTTAAAGGGGGTCCACAGATTTCGCCCGGGAAACGCACACCCCCCTTGCCTGCACAAGGTTCCTTTTTTACCCCACCATCGCTCCCGGGTTCCCGTTGCGGAAAACCGTCCACCCGCCCCCTGACCCTTTTTTTGGACGGTTTTCCAAGACAGATTAAATTCAACACGGGCCCGGTGTTTTCGGGCCGTGATGCCCAAAAGAGGGCCTTTGGGGGGAAAGATCCCTGCACCCTCCCTGGGGGTTTTTTTAAAACCGGGGGGGCGACCTGGGGCCTCCTCACCCCCAAAGACATCCACCCGCTCACCCAGTTTGCTGCCCAAAAGATATAAAACGGCCTTGTCCGTGCTTACTAGTCCATGGTTTTCGGGTGAGATGGAAAATTTTCCGGGCCCCAGATTTAGAAAAAAACGCGCTTTAAAAATTTTTGATGAACACTTGGGGTGGGCCCGGGCAGGGACGGCTTTTTCCCCGGCAAAGAAAAGCCTTCTCGGGGGTTTTGGGAATGGGGGGCAGGCAAGGGCCCCCTGACGTGGCCAAAACCCATCTTTGCCACCAACGGGAAAGGGAACATTTCCAAGGCCAAAAGCCGGCAAAGCCGACCCTTTTAGGCTTTTGGCTTTGGGATTTGGTTTTGGGGTTAAAAATTTTTCTTTTTGCTCCCCCAAACCCCGGAAAAAAAGAAGGCTGGGGGTGCTAGACTGGACGGGTACGGGGTGCAGGTCGTCAAACTGGCGAAAGGAGAAGGGGTGGGATGGGTCTCTGGTGGTGCTGGGGGTACTCGGGCGACGGTGGAGGCTGAAGCGGAGGCTGATCCCTGATCATGACTCTGAGAGACATGGGCAGCCAGAGGAAACGCTTGGTGGTGGCGGAGGGGGGCGGAGACAGAGGGTGTGACAGTGGTTGGAGGCCGGCGTCGGTCAGGACTTTTTTGGCCAAGTGTTCCCCCATTTCAACTCATGCATTCGCTGCATGTGACTAGACATGTTGGTGGGGGGTTAACCATTTAAAGGGGTTTTCTTGCCTCTACTTATGCGTTTACGGCAAAGGCGGCATAGACATCGCTGGGTGAATCAGAGGCTTGCTCAAAGAAGGCCCAGGCCTTGAGAGGTCCTGGACCTTTTTGACGGCGATAAGCCCAGGAGCGGGGTTTGCGCTGACCATGGTTGGTGGAACATATCAGCGGACTTCTGCGACCGCCCTCTTCCTTTTTGTGGCGGGACCCGTATTGACACTACCCCATCGTCTTCCTCCTCGTCCACTGATGAAGCGCTCGCAAGCAAATTCTGCGGAAAAGACCAGGATGGATCCGCAATGTCGTCATCATCATCATCATCATCATCATCATCAACACAGGTGACTTGGTCGTCCTGACTTTCTGTATCCAGAAGCTGTGGGCTACAAGCAAGGGGCACTGCAAGGCGTTGCCAACCGCCCGGGATTTTTGTCGATTGACCGGCTTCCTTCACCTCCTCTGATGGCATCAGTAACTGGGCGACAGAACAGACTAAATCATCCTCTCAATCTTTTAACATGCCTTCTGACCCCAACCGCATTTTGTCATCAAAGAGGTCTTCAGACAATGGATTATCCACAGTGGTGGGTACACGAGTTGACATTTGGGCTGCTTCATGTTGGACGGATGCTGATGATGCTGATGACGACATTGTGGCCGTGACTGGGAGGATGAGGAGGTAAGACTGCTAGATGCAGGTTGCATTAACCACTGAAGGACAGATTGGCGACGATGTTCGTTACTTAGATTCACAGGGCCCTGACCCAGCAATGACAGGCCTGACGGTCCTGCAACTGACGATCCGCTGGCATGCGTGTTGTCGCCAGCACTGGAAGGAGCACCTTCTCTCGTACCTCTACCTCCATGTGCTACCCCCCTCTTTGCTCGCTTACCACCTGCATTCCGCTCCATGTTCAGAAATATAAAAATTTGAGAAGGTATGGAATAGTTTTGGAAAGTCTCTTATTAAAAGACGGCAAATCACAGCTATTCTCAAATCCCTCTAATCAAAACAAAATTGCTGGATTCAAATTTAACTGCAAGGTGTCTATCAACAAATCTGGACGGGGCAAAAGTCAAAAAACACGTATCTGTTATGTTTTCGTATAATACACGGTATTTTTTGCACCTTTCAATTCACCTGTGGTGACTATAGAATTGCTGTTTTAAGATTTACGTGGATGCTGCGTCAATGAACAAAGCTGGGTGCGCAAAAGTTAAAAAACACGTATCTGTTATGTTTCGTATATACACGGTATTTTTTGCACCTTTCAATTCACCTGTGGTGACTATAGAATTGCTGTTTTAAGATTTACGTGGATGCTGCGTCAATGAACAAAGCTGGGTGCGCAAAAGTCAAAAAACACGTATCTATTATGTTTTCGTATAATACACGGTATTTTTTGCACCTTTCAATTCACCTGTGGTGACTATAGAATTGCTGTTTTAAGATTAACGTGGATGAACAAAGCTGGGTGCGGAAAAGTAAAAAAACACGTATCTGTTATGTTTTCGTATAATACACGGTATTTTTTGCACCTTTCAATTCACCTGTGGTGACTATAGAATTGCTGTTTTAAGATTTACGTGGATGCGCGTCAATGAACAAAGCTGGGTGCGCAAAAGTCAAAAAACACGTATCTGTTATGTTTTCGTATAATACACAGTATTTTTTGCACCTTTCAATTCACCTGTGGTGACTATAGAATTGCTGTTTTAAGATTTACGTGGATGCTGCGTCAATTAACAAAGCTGGGTGCGCAAAAGTCAAAAAACACGTATCTGTTATGTTTTCGTATGATACACGGTATTTTTGGCAACAAACAACATGTGCTGACTACAAGATTGCTGGATTGTAATTTAACTGCAAGGTGGATATATCAACACAGGTGGAATGGGTAAAATTGAAAATGAACACCTATCTGAAATGTATACTGATAATAAAAGTGGAGTTTTGCAAAGAGACCTGCAGTTACTAGAAATGATGTGTATCCAATATAAGTTCAGGCTACCCAATATCCAGGAAATATTTCAATAGCAAACTGTTAATAATAAAGATATTGCAGTGCAATGTCTACACTAAGTCTTGGTGAACTTTATTCAGTATTCTTTATAGAGCTTGTCTGTGTTCGCCCGCGGGGCCTCTCCCCGCTCCCCCCGTGACTTTACAGCGGTAGATGCTGCTTTAAAATTCTCTAGCTAACTACATAAAATCTTCAAATCTCTAATCTAACTAAATTGGAAGGATCACAGCTAATAGTAGAGGTTTCTCTGTGCAGAAATAGACTAATTTCGCTGAGCTGTTTGGCCACAGGCAGAGCGCACGTCCTATTCCTATGAGACGCTGAGAGACACTGAGGCTGAACAGGAAACGCTGTTCTATGTAAAACGAGGTCATGTGATTTTTCCAGCCAATCGCAACCATACATATCCCAGTCATGACGTCGCACACTCATCTCACCCTGCTCTATTCTGCAATCTGATTTGCTGGCCGCCAAAATTACAGGAAGCGCTGAAAATGGCGCGATCTTAATAGATGATGCACAGATTTTAGCCTTAATTATCGCATGATCTGAAAATTTCGATCACCATGAAAACCTTGCCGATTTCAACTTTGTCGAAAAAATCGCTCAACACTAATACTGATAATAAAAGTTGAGTTTTGCACCTAACACAGAGACCTGCAGTTAATAGAAATGATGTTTATACTAATATAAGTTCAGGCTGCCCAATATCCAGGAAATATTTCAATAGCAAAATGTTAATAATAAAGATATTCCACTACAATGTCACAAAAAGGGCAACTGTATGAATTCGAATCGTACTTTTTTTTTATTTTGGCGCCACACCCCCATTTCTCCAGAGGTAGAATACGCAGTTTTAAAATTTTTTTGGCCATTACATAAGCTTAAGGGCCCAAACTTTGTATGGGCATAGAGTGTAATGCCCAAACTTCCCACAAAGCTCTATTCAGGGCCCAAAAAAAACGTCGTTTTCTACATCCAGAATCCAAATCCGACATTGAAACTTTAAAGAGGGCGACATGTAAAATTCGAATGCTATTTTTTTTTTTTAACTTGGTCCCAAACACCACAGTTCAAAAAATATAGAAGAGTGTAGAAAATGACAGTTTTTCCGGCGCTTTACTAAGCCATGCCCCAAAGTTTGCCCATTACACTCTATGCCCATAGAAATTTGGCGCATTAACCTTTTAATGCGCCAAAAATCTGACTATTCCTACACTTTTCTAATCTTTTAAAAACTGGGTTTGGCACCAATAAAAAAAAGTACGCATTAAAAATTCATACATGTCGCCCCTTAATGTCTCAATGCTCGGGTTTTGAGTTCTGAGAGGTAGAAAAATAAAAAAAATTTTTTCGCATTACATGAGCTTAGTGCGCCAAGTTTTGGGGCATTACACCTATGCCATGCAAAGTTTGGCGCATTAAGCTTATTAATGCGCCAAAAATCTTTAACGTTTATTCACACCCGGGGAAAATGAGTGTCAGCGCCAAGTAAAAAAAATTTCCATTCAAATTCTACATGGTTGCCCAAGTCTTGGTGAACTTATCCATGTTCGTTATAGAGCTTGTCTGTGTTCCCCCGCGGGGGGCCCCCCCCCCCGCTCCCCCCGTTTTTACACCCGGTAGATGCTCCTTTAAAATTTTTCTACCTAACTACAAAAAAAAATTTTTCCCAATCCCCAATCTAAACAAAAATTTGAAAAGGAACACAGCTAATGGGTAAGGGTTTCCTCTGTGAAAAATAGAAAAATTTTGGGCCACAAGCAGAGCGCCCCCCGTCCAAATCCTATGAAAACGCTGAAAAGACACTAGGCTGAAACAGGAAACGCTTTTCTATTAAAACGAGGCCCAAATGTGATTTTTCCAGCCAATCGCAACCATACACATCCCTTTCATACTTCGCACACACATCTCCCCCCCTGCTCTATTCGAAAAACTGATTTTGCTGGCCGCCAAAATTACAGGAAGCCCCGAAAATGGCGCGATTTTAATAGATGATGCACAGATTTTAGCCTTAACTATCGCATGATCAAAAAAATTTCGATCACCTTTAAAAACCCCTTGGCAAATTTCAATTTTTGTCGATAATAATCCCTTTCAACACTACTAAAGATATTAAAAAAATTTGGGTGGGTACCCCTGAAAAATTAACGTCCCAAAACAAGCAAAATCCCCTTAAATTTTAACCCCAAGAACTGGCATAGGGCAAAAAATCAAACCTTTGCCCCGATACAATAGGCCGCCGGGAGGTTTTTATAAAAAAATTTGTGTATTTTGGGAAGACAAAAAAATCGTGGAGAATTTTGGAAAAACTTCTCGATAAAAAAATCCTCTAATTTTTTTGCCCAATAATCCAATTTTCATTTGCTATATTTTTACAATATGTTTAATCTTTAAATTTTTAGAAAGGGAGGGGAAACCCAAAAATTTTTCAATATTTTCATACCAAGGTGCCCCATTTAACGGGTCTCTTTTTTTTCCCTTCCATATAACTTACAGTATCCATCAGCACAAGGGCCCCCCCTTTATCCGCTGGTTTTATAGTAAAAAGATTATTCTTAGTGTTCGTAAAGGGGGCCTGCCCCTTTCAACAAAACTAAATTTTTAGGATAAAAAGGGGACTCTAAGTTGGTTTCAAAAATTTTTTTCAAATCCCCAATTATTTTTTAAATTTCAAAAGTGTTAAAAAAGGGTTGCCAAAAAAGGACAAATTTTACTTTTTTTCTGTAAACCTGTTTTTTAAAAAGCAAATATAAAAAAAAAATTTTTAAATCATTTTCTTGTAAAAAAAAAATTATTTGCAGAAAAATTTGGGAAAAAAAACATTTTAAACTTAATTTTCCTAAAAAACTCAAAAAGATATAACCCCAAATTTGGGAAAACCAATTAGAGAAGGGGGGGGAATTTCTAAAAATTCGATTCTCACTTCGGGCCCAATTTTCCGACAAAAAAAAATTTTGGGGGGGGGGGGGGGGCCCCAATTACTTTGGGACGAATCGCATTAAAAAGCAGTCTAAATTTTCCCGGCGGGACAGAGCCTGCAGTGTGCTGTAGAACGTTGTGCCAACTTAAAAAACGAGGGAGCTTGGTTTTGGTCTCATACAATGGGTTTTGTTTTAAATATTAACACCAGATTACTGCCGCCCCACTTAGAATCGCTTACTATAAAATTTCCCCCTTTTGGGGACTTAAGAGGGCAAAAAACTGACCAAAAAACTCCCAAAAAGGGGGAAATTGGACCCTGAAAAGTCATGCCAGCGAAAGCTAAAAAAAAACAACGGGAGAGCCGGGGTGGCAACATTAGTGACGGGGTTTTTGGGGAAGGGTGACGGGGGCAGCCACAGCAGCATGAGGTCAGGCAGTGGCACAATGACATTCTGGAAAAGTGGAAAAAACACGAGGAAGCCCAGAGGGGCACAATGACTGGAGCGGGGGTCACAGGGGCAGTAGTATAGGCGGGCAGGGGACAATGACTTTTCTGGAGCCGGGGCCAAAACGTTTTAGGCCACAGAGTGGCACAATGATACATGGGGAAAAGGCCCACGACGCAGCAGCATGAGTTAAACCCGTGGCACAATGACATTCGGGAGGGCCAGAAAAAACAATTGGGCCACAGAGTGCACAAATCACACAGGGGGGGGTCCCGGCGGAGCAGTATGAGATCGGGCCCGGGGCAAATGATTTCTGGGGGCCCGGCAAAACGGGAAATTGGGGGCCACAGAGGGGCACAATAAAACCCCCAGTGTGGGGGCCCACGACAGCAGCAGCATGAATCAGGCAGTGGCACAATGACAATTTGGAGGGGGGCAAAACAGGGGGAAAGGCCACAAGTGGCACAATGACTGAGACGGGGTCCCCGGGGGGGAAGCCCATGAGGTCGGAAAGTGGCACAAGGGAACGTGTGGAGGCCCTTGGCAACAGCAACAGCAGCAGAAAGCAGCATGGGGTCATAGAGGGGCCCCAAGGGACAGAGTGTTGAGGGGGTGGCAATACCAGCCCCTGGTAAAGTTTGGGTGGTAGGCAAAAAATGGAAAAACCGACAGCAGATGTGTGGCATCAGGCGGTGGGGGGGGCATCAAAAAGGGGGTGGGCGGGGTAGTTTAAACCCCCAAAAGACGCCAAAGGGCATTGGTGTGTGGAAACCCTGGCCGATCCACGCCTGATTCATTTTGACAAAGGCATCGTTCCACATTTCCCGGGGAAAATGGGGGTTTTCCCCTTGGGGGAAAGAGGGCCCCCCCGCCGCAGGGAAAAAAACCCGCTCTGATGCCAAACTACTGGCCGGCGGGACACTTCCCCACTGCAAACTCGGCAAGTTGCGGCCACACACCCAGTTTGGGCTCCCCCATAGTCCACCCGGATTTTCTTATAGGGGGCCAGTTTTGCTGCCCAAGGAGGCCACAACCTTTTGGTTTCAGGGACTGCTCCGGGGTCCTGCTTTTTTCCCCTCTAAATTAGCCGGGAAAAAAGGCTCCCTTTTTGGCCCGGGTAGCAAGGGTCCAATAGGGGGAGACCCAAAAGTCATCCCTCTGCCGGATCTAAAACTATTGGGCCTGCCCTGCCAGGGCAAACCCCAAAGCGGGCGGGCCTTTGGGCACAAGTGACCCCTTAGGGGCTCCCTGCCCCCTTTTCCCCACTGATACTCCCAATGGTGCTTGGGGGTAAACTGCCTCGTTTCTTCACCCTCCTCCCCCTTTCCCCCCCAGTGCCCCTGCTCCTCCTCTTTTCCCCTGGGTAAAAAAATCCCATTAATTTCACCAGACAATGCTTCTGCTCCAATCCCCTCCCCCCCTCCTTCCTTCTTTAGTCCCCCCCGGGAATAATGGGGCCCCACGAAATGTAGTGGCCAGGTCTCCCCCCCTTTGCCCAAGGAAAATTTTTTTCAGCATTGTTCTGGGAAAATTAACAGGGGAATGACGTTTTTTAATCCCGTGGGGCCCCCGGGCGACTGACAAATAACGTCGCCCCCTTTCGAATGGCCTAAAACAAACGGCAGGTATAAACGCATGAGCTCCCCACGGGCTGACTTTCCAAAGTTCACGGGGAGAAAATTCTTTTTCGGCCTGGATCATAAAAAAATTCGTTAAGGGCTTTCCCCCTTTTCATAAGTGGGCCCCCAAACATGTGCAGGCGGGAAATTTCCCAGCGGGGGGGAAACATCGCATATCAGGGTGTTTGGGGAGGCCGTTTTTGGCAGCTGAAAACTGGGAGGAGGGTTTTCCGGGCTTTGTAGAAATGGAAAAGTGCATGCACAGTTTCCTGGCCTTTTTAAAGAATTTTCGAAGACCCGGTGGAAGACTTCAAAACCCTTTCACAACCAGATTGAACATTTTGCCCATGCAGGGTGCAGGGACCATCCTCCTGGGGCACCCGCGGAACACCAGGGTTCCTCCCATTGTCCTTCCCCAAAGGGGTTTCCCCGATTTGCTTTTGGGGGGAAAAAACCCCAAAATCTTTTTTCTTGCTGCATGACGGGGAGCATTCCCCCCCTGTGTGACTTGGGTTCGCCGAGGCAACCCAGGAGGTAAACTGCGTGCCCACCGCGGTCCCCTTTACACATGGGGTTATGAGGGAAAGAAAGTACTTTGGAGGCTGAGAGGGTTTGGGGGTTTGGTGGAGGGGGAGGAGGCGGACATTGGCGAAAGGGAAGCAGTTTTAAACAACGGGAGGAGAAACCCCGGGCGTCTCCTGCCCAATTTGTTGGGGGTGCCTGGGCGGGAAACCACTTTCCCACCCATTGGGCCGTAAAGGACGAAACTGGCCCTGCCCGTTAGTTTAAAAAGCTCCAACGTCCGCCGCGCCGTGCCCCTTGGAACAAACCGATAAGCCAAGGACTGACCCCCCTTCTTTCTAATATTTTTGAAGTGCGGAAATCCCTTTTTTTGTGGAAAAAAAAATTTACGGCTTGGAACTCTCCTTTCTGGGCTCGGCAAAACCCAATTTTTCTGAATGGTGCTGAGTCCCCCTTTTGGGAAAGGAGGGACTGCAATCCAACAATTTTGGACAGGGCATGGTTAAATTCCCTGCACCCTTAGGAGGGTTTTGAAACGCTTTACTGTTGTCTTTTGTTTCGCCCCGGGAAGGGATGCTGCCCCCCAATGGTAGCGAGGAGCAGGAGAAACGGGCCCGGGGCAGGGATTTTCCAAAGAGAAACATTTCCCTTCTGCAGAGGTGGTGGACCCTTGGGGCCCGCAAGGGCATCGAGCCATTTGGGCGCTGTGCTGCGTTGCTGCCGGCAGGAAGGGACAACCAAAACGGGAAGCCACTTTTTCCCCCCAGGCCCCCAGATGGTGACCGGGCATGTGTTGACGCGGGCCGTGGTGCCAAGTTTAGCCCCCGGGCCACGCATCACTTTTGCCCAGTTTCACATATACCCATATTGGGCTCCTCCGGTGTCTTAGCAAAAAAACGGGCCACAACCCCCCAAATATCGGTTTTACCGAAAAACCCGCCCCCGCACTGAGGGGACAACTGCTGCCCCCGCCTTTTTTGAGCCCCGGGCCCCGCAATTTCTTGGACCTGCGAAGGGGGTTTTTTAAACCCCGGGGCCCCTTTGGTTTCCCGCCCTTTCCAAAAGGGCTCCTACCCTGCTAAATTCAGGGCCACACAAACCCACTTTCGGGCTGCCCTGCCTGCCGCCCGGGGCAAGCTGAGCCCCTTTCCTGACGATGATAAAGCCCTTGCCTCCCCCGGGGCCCCCCAAATGTGCGGGTTCGGCTACATCATCATCTTTTTGTTTTTCATCGTCACGGGCTTCCTCAAAAACCGGCCCTTGGGTTTAGGGCCGGAGGTGACCTCTACAACATGACCCCCCCATGCCACTCTCCAAAATCTATACTTTCCCGGGCCTACTGCAAGAATCCCGGGAATAGGCCCCATTTCTTCGCTCCCAAGTAGCGATAAATGCCCTCCCCCAAATTTTGTTCACCCACCGATAATAGGGGCGCTGGCCCAGCCCCACAAAGAAAGATCTCGGGCCTGGGGGAACCGTATGGGACAGAGGCAGGCTGGGACAGGGGGAGGCCCCGCTGCCCCGGGCTCCCAGGCCTTTCCAACTAAGGGTTGTGTCTGAGGTTCCCACCCACTCTTGGCTGGGGTTGTCAGATGTCCAATTCCCGGGGGAAGAGGAAAAGGGCCTAGTCAACCAAAACAAGAACCCCTTTGGGTTTCTGAAAAACCACGCCCCTAGATACAGCGGCAGTTTTTGGCCCAAAAGGGGTGACCCCCCGCGGGGACGTCCCTTTCCCGTGCTGCGACCCGGGGGTTTTTCCAGAAGTTTGGCCAAATGCCACTCGCATGCAGAGCCTGCCACCCTTTTCTGTCTGAACCCTACTGTTTTTTTCTAAAATTTTACAGACAAGTTTGATGATGATTCTGAAAAAAAAAAATTTTTTCACCCTGTTTTTGAAATCCCAAAAAACCCAGTAACAACTTGGTAACCCTTGGAAAATAATTTCGCTCCACAAATGGCCAAAGGGAAAAATTTTTTCCCGTATGTCCGTTTTTTTAAAAAACTGGTTTTTTTTACTAAAAGGAAAGCACCCAAAAAAGGGTTAATTAACCTTTTGGAATTTAATTAGGGTACAGGAAAAAAATTTTATATTTTTCCCTTGGGAAAAAAACGGTTTATTTTTTTTTAAAACACCAGGGAAAACAACAAAAATTTAAAACCCCTGGAAATTTAAAATTGGGGAAACCCAAAGGGAAATTTAGCCGCACAAAAAAAGTTTTCTTGGGACGGTTTCAATTGCGTGTTTTCTATGCCACACAACAAAAGTACAGTTGTTAAATTTTCCTTTTTTTGTGAAAATTAAAGGGTACAGGAAAAATTTTTTAAAAATTTTGGGGTTTTAAAAAGACGTTTTTTTTTTTGTCAGCCCCACCCGCAAAAAAAACGCTTTAAATTAAACCCCTGGGTGTTTAAATTTTTCGCCAAAGAAAATTTGGGCCCCACAAAAAAAGTAGCTTTGTAGCGGTTTCAATTTCGTGTTTTCTACCCCCCCAAAAAAACAAGAGGAAAAAGTTGAATTAACCTTTGCTTTGAATTTTGGCTACCGGAAAAATTTAAAATTTTTTGGCGTTGGGAAAAAAACGGGTTTTTTTTTTCAGCAAACCCGCAAAACAAACCCTTTAAATTTAAACCCCGGAGTAATTTTCGCCCCAAAAATTTTTAGCCGCACAAAAAAAAATAGGGTTTTTTAGCATGTTACAGTTGCGTGTTTTTTAAACCCCCACAAAAAGAGATACAGTTGTAATTAACCTTTTCTTGTTTAAAATTTGGCTACCCGGGAAAAAATTTTTATATTTTTTGGGGTTATAAAAACGGGTTTTTTTTTTTGTCAGCACACCCGGGAAAACAACGCCCTTTTTTTTAAAACCCCCGGATGTAAAAATTGGGGCCAAAGAATTGACCCCCACAAAATAGTAGCTTTTTTAGCTTTTTACAAATTGCGTTTTTTTTACCCCCACACAACAAGAGATTTCTTTTTAATTAACCTTTTCTTGTAATTTGGCTACAGGAAAAATTTGGGTTAAAAAATATTTTTAAAGTTGAAAAACGACGGTTTCTTGGGGGCCGCCACCGCAAAAAAAACCCTTTAAATTTAAACCCCCGGATGTAAATTGGCAATAGAAATTTAGCAGCCCAAAAAAAAGAAGTTGGTATTTTTTTATTTTACAAAAAGTTTTCTTTAAATGAATACAAAAGGGAAATGGCTTAGATTTCCCCCCTTTGGTATTGAAAGTTATGCAGCGCAGTGGGCGCACCGGAAATTTCCCGATCCAATACCCCCCCAAAAATTAGAAAAAGAACTTAAGAGAACAGTCCCCTTTAGAACAAGCTGAGTCACCCCACAGAAATCGTTTATTAAAAAACAATTCTTCATAAAAGCTATCAACCCGCAAAACAAACCCCCGCTGGGTGAGCACAGTGAAGGAATGTGAGCTCCCCCGGGGTTTGCGCCCGGGACATATTAAATCGGGGGGACGTCACAGGGAACCCCGGTCTCTGATTGGCTTCACCCCTGACATGTCATGGGGAAAGGTATGGCCCCCCTTTTCCCCCCAAGTGCTTTGCCCCCTGTAGCCCCCATTTTGCCGCAGGGCCAAATTTAAACAATTTAAAAAGGGACCCTTGTTCACCCAAGTACCCCTAAATTTCCCACTTCCCTTCCGAAACCCAAGTTTTCCCGAAATTCTAAAAAGAATTCCCACTTCGTTAGAATCAATTTAAACTCTAAAAAACCCAAACAATCTTATAGGGGGGCAAAAAAAAGTCCCTTTTCTCGGGGGTTTTAACCATTGTCCCACAGCTCACAAGATAAAAATTTACCAAATAATCTTGTTTTTTTTGTCTTTTTCTTTGGGAAAATGAAAATTTGCCTTTTTTTCTCTGGGTCATTAAGAGGAGTTCTTTTAAACGGGGTTTTGGGGTTTGCGAAACCCCCCCTTCCCGGGACGCTTTAGGAAGGGGTTTTCCAAAACAGGTTTGCAGGTTCCGGGCCCCATTGCTTCACTCCGGGTTGGGAAGCCTTAGGATTTGGTTTCGCCCGTGCCTTTCTTCTTTTAAAACTATGGTAACCTTAATCCGAAAAAGCGGTGACGCATCTGCGCCTTTTGCAAAGTTTCCTGTTTAATACCATGGTAACTTTAACGCAACAAGGAGAGGTACGCCCTGCGCAGTTGAATTTCCAAAAACTCGCAGGGAAGGGTTTTCCCCAGACCCGTAGTTGCATTTTTGGGGGTACATCGTAAAACCCCGTGATGAGGGGAAATTCCCCTAAAAAAGTAATTTTAATTTAAAGTTTTTGAGTGTTTTTTCACCTCTAATAGAAAGTGTTTTACTTAACTTTTTGGACCCCTTTAACAACCCTTTTATTGACCCTTTTTGGCACAGGATTTTTGCATGGGGGTGTAAAATTGGGGATTGCACTTTTACCTTTTATGTTTGTATTCTATTGAAAAAAATGCCTTAAAAATTATTGCACTGTAATTATTTAATTCAAATTTTTGATTTTTCCCTGGCACCCTTTTTTATATTACCAGTGCCCAAGTGTTTTTGCTTTTAAAAAGGCTCTTTTAGGCTGAAAAGTTGGGTGGAATAAACACCGTTTTGGGCTTTTCAAGTGCTGTCCTTTCAAAATTTTTTTATTTTTTTGCAGAATCGTTAGTCTGAGGGGCGGCAAATATTCTATTTTTTCTATATCCAGTGCGTTTCTACCTTTTAATTTTTTGCAGTTTACATCCAAAAACCCCCATGGGGTATAAAAGGGGTGGTTTGAAAACCAGTTCCGCATTACACGTTTTTTTAAAAGCAGCGTATGGAAAATTGAAAAAAAAGGAGGGCCATAACTACAAGGAAAATTTTTTAAGGTGCTTTTTTTGCATTCCCGTGCCATTTGTTTTATGGGTTTCCCTTTCAAAATGGAATGGGACAGAACAAAAAAAAAGCAAAAACAAAGCTGCAAAACTGGGTTTTTATGGGAAAAAGGGGGGGGGCCCTCCCCTGTTTAATGGGGGGAAAAAAGGGGGGGGCCTTCCCCCGTTTAAAGGTGAAAAAAGGGGGGCCCAAAAACTGTTTAAAGGGGGAAAAAAAGGGGAGGCCCCCCCTGTTAAAAGGGGGAAAAAAGGGGAAGGGCCCCCCTGTTTTAAAGGGGGAAAAATGGGGGGGCCCTCCCCTTTTAAAGGTGGAAAAAGGGGAGGCCCCCCCCCCCGTTAAAGTGGAAAAAAAAGGGGGGGCCCCCCTTTTAAAAGTTGGGGAAAAAGGGGGGGCTCTCCCTTTTTAAAAGGTGGAAAAAGGGGGGGCCCTCCCTTTAAAAAAGGAAAAAAGGGGGGGGCCCCCCCCTGTTACCTTTCATCAAATTTTTCCCCCGGTTTAATAATTTCCCCCTGTTAACATAAAATTTATTTCCCGGTTCATCAATTTCTCCCCTTTTATTAAAATTTCCCCCCCGTTAATAATTTATTCCTGTTCCTCCCTTTTCCCTAAATTTATCAGTTTTCCCTTTTTTCCCCTGTTTTTCTACCTTTTTGGGTACGTTACCTGACCCGGGAAACTCCCCCCGGCCCTCCCCGACCTGTTGGGCCCAACCCTTTAATACGAGCCTGCCTGGGCAAATTTTTACCCCGCCCCATACCCCCCGGCTGGGCCCCCACAAGCAAGTCACGTCAGGGGTAGCGACCTGGTTGACTCCCCCCGCCCAAAAAGTCCCTCCCCCCTTTGCGGGGGTTCTGGTGAAAACCGGGGGCCCACTTAGATCCCCCTCCTGGGCTGGCTATGGGCATTGATTGCGGGGGGCCTTTTATCCCCCTACCCCTCCCCATGACAACATAAAGGGTGGAATGACTTTTTTTTCATTTCCCCCAGTCCTTTGGGGACTGGGCCCAAAAACCCCATGTCCCGCTTTAAAAGGCCTGAGCAAATGACAGGGGTTTACGCATGAGCTGCCACTGGCCGACATTAAAATTTCGCAGGGTGTAAACCCCGTCCCCTTGGCTCAAATTTTTAAAAACGTTTAAAGGCCCCTTTTTTGTTCAATTTTTTTCCCCCTGTTAATATTTTACTCTTGTTCAAAAAATTTTCCCCTGTTAATATACATATTTTTCTTGTTCAATAAATTTTTCCCCCTTTTTTAATATATTTTTTCCCGGGTTTATCAAATTTTCCCCCCGTTCATCATTTTCCCGTCTGCCCGTGTACCCCCACCCCTTTCTGCTACATTTCCCGGGCCTTTTGAATCTCCACCCACTACCCCGACCTTTTGGCCTGACCCTTTTTCGAGTTTCCCTCTTTTCAATTTTTTGTACCCCACTGCGCCCGTCTGCCACCTTTAAGCAAATCCGCCCGGGGTAGCGACCTGGTAGGAAATTCCCCCCCGCAGAAAGTCCATCCTGCCTTGCGGGGGCTCTGGTTTTTAACCGGGGCCCCACTTAAAACCCCACCCCTGGGGTGGGCCGTTAACCCCTTTGGGGGGTGGGGCCAGAGGGGGCCCTTTCCCCGGGCATCACAATGGGTGGGAAATTTTTAAAGCCAAGTTTTCCCCGGCCCGTTTCCTTTGAATGGTGCCCGAGTCCAAAACTTTAAAAGGGGGGGACTTCCCCGTAAACCCCCAACTTGGACAGGAAACACCGGGGCAGCTTCTGCACTTTGGGGGGGGCTAAACGCATACTGCTTCCCCAAAAGGGAATCGTCCCCGGGGAACGAGGGGGCAACCCCTGGTCCGAGGGGTAGGGGTATTGGAAAAAAGGGAGAAGATGTAAAAGACGGGAGTTGTCCTTTGTCAGAGGGGTGAAGATTGACTGCTTGAAATGGGAGGGCCCTGCCCACTGGGGGCTAAGCTGTTGGGGCAGGTGGACCACCAAAATCTGAAAAACGTTTCTGACACTGCATGATGATGATGCAGGGCCGGGTGACAACGTTAGGTCCCTTTTTCAAGTTTTTTCTTTCTGCCCCAATTTAAATATTGTTAAAGTTCCAAACCCCCTCTGGTGTCAACCGCGGTTTGGTGATTTTTACCCCCAAAGCGCTGCACTGACTGACGTACCCCCGCGGAAAGGGGGGAGGCCCCCGTGCCCCTATTTCTGGACCCGCAAATGGGTGGTTAAATTGTGGTTCCCTTTTGGTAACCAAACCCCGCCCCTGCTGCCCCCCTGCTGGGCTCCCGGCCCACTAAGACTTAAAGGGCCCGCGCCACTCCTGACACGCAAGCGGGTGCTCTCTTCCCCCTATGATAATGAATTTAACCCCTTTTACACTGTTGGTCTGGGGCAGCTGATAGCAAAAACCCTGGGTTTCAAATCAACGAAATGCTGAGACACCCAAAATTTAAAAATCTCCGGCCCCGGGCATTAACTCTCTAAGTCCAAGAAACCCCCTTGTCTGTCGTCCCCAAGCCTTAACTTAATTTTAAGATAACGGAAAGCTTTCCCGGGGGGGACAAAGGGGAGTCAAGGGTAGGGGACCGGTAGGGCGCCACTTCATCCCGGGAAAAAGGGGGCCCAAAGGAAAGGGAAAGGGGTGGAAAGAATTTTTTTTCCCAAATTTTGGGGGGCCCTTTTTGCCCTTTTTTAACTAGGGCACCAGGGGAAAATTGTCCCAGCCTCGCCTGCTTCTTTCCCCGGTCCCCCTGTCGATCGGGTACATCGGGTTAGTGTTTGCCGTCACCGCTGTCCTCCCTTCCAAAGTGTTTGCTCTAAAAAAGCCCGAACCCCTCACAAAGAACCCCCCCTTTCAACTCTCCCCTTTTCTATTTGCCCGTTCGCAAAAAGAAGCAGGGTGTCCCTTCCCCCCCTCTTTTTCCCCACGGCCTCAAATAGTTTTTTCCTCATGTATAGTGGGGCAGGGGACCACAGCCCCATGTAGATCTTTGGATGTGGGAAGCGAACGGGAAGAGGTGGGTTGAGGACAGGGGAGAGCCCCCCCACCGTCCCGGGGCCCTGCCAACAAGGGGGTTTTGTGTGACAAACTCACCCACTCTTGGGGGGGTTGTCATATGTCATTGGGGGAAAATTATGACCTATTTGTGTTGGGCACACATGGCCCGGTTTGATTATACCGGGTGCTGTGGCCTCGCAGGGGGGACTTTCCCGCTATTTATGTTTTTCCCCCACTGTGCTGCCCATCTGTGGTTGGCCCCCGTTAAACCCAACAAATGTGTTTTTTTTACCCCTATTTTTTGGTTTTGGGGGGGTTAGCCCTCAGCTTTTTTTTTTTCCCGCTTTCCCGCCATGACTTTATCAAGCTACATTTTCCCCCTTCAAATTTTTTGGTCAGTTTTGCCCTTTTTAAAATGCCCAGGAATTTTTTTTGAAGCGATTCTAAGAGCGGGGGGCAGTCAACCCGTGTGTCATAAAAAACACAACAAATTTTTGAAGACCCCAAAACCAAGGGCCCCCCTCATATTTAAACATGGGCACAAAAATTCTAAAAGTACCCCTAAAATTTTCTGTCAGCCCTTTAAATAGCTGTTTTTTAACGCCCCCCGGAAAATTGTCCTGAAGTAATTTGGACCCAAAAAAAAATTTTGGGCAAAAAATTCCCGGGGAAGCGCCCAATCGAATTTTTTAGAAATTTGCCATTCTCTATTAATAACCCCTTGGGTTACAAAAAAACTTGATGCATTTTAAAATATTTGAACAGAAAATTTTTTCCTGGGGTTTGGAAAAGTGGTTGTCGTCTTCTTCACTCAAACTTTGGGGGCAAACTTGTGGTCAAACTTGTTTTTTAGCAATACTCTTTTTTTGTAATTCATTAATAAACATATTTTTTTTAAGAAGCCCGCAAAAAAGAACTAAACTTTCCACCAAACCTTTTAACCATTTTAGCCCCTAGCCATTTGCTCCGTTGAGGAGCAATTCATTTTTTAAACAGAGACCCTCCACTTCACCCCAGTGGAAGGGTAACATAACCTCTGCCTAGGCCCACGGGTTTTGGTGGGGGGTTTTGGGAGGCCCTTACTTCCCGCAAATCTAATTTTCAGAAGAACTAAAAATTTTCCTTTTGGTTTAACTTTTATTTTGGGGGCAGAAAGGGGGCATTTACATTATTTTTTGATCAAACGGGTTTGAAAAAAAATTTAAATTCGAGTCGAAAAACTCGATTTTTCTCGAACTCGAACCAAAAACCCAACATTTTAAATGTTTAATTTTTTATGTTTTTTTTGGACCATGGGGTTCAACACCCCCTTTTAATAGGTTTTTTAAACCCTTTTTTTGCACTTTTTCAAGCCATCCAATCAGGCAGAGGGACAAAGAAGTGTAAAAAAAATTTTATTTTGAGGTGAGGGGTTCCCTTGGCTGCTAAAATCAAAATAACCATGTTAATTTTATTTAAATGTAAATTTTTTTCTAAATGCCCTTTTTTTAAATCACTCTCTGTTCTGTGGGAACGGGCCCCTTTACTACTTCTTGCATGCAAGTTTCAAGATTTGTTTATTAGCGATTTGGGGGTGATAGCGTTTTACAACACATGGGCGACATGAAAAAATTTCGGGGAATCGGAAACGCACGTTTTTGAGGCCGTCAAATGTAAAAGCTGCGGCCTTTAAAGTATGTGCGGTTAAAATCCCCCGCACCCTTTGCCAGTGGTGAGGCACAGTGCGGGGGCCTTTGGGGCAGTGCGGGACGTTCCAAAATTCACCGCCTGAGGAGGTTGGGGCTCATACATGCGGTGGAAAGTTTCCCCCCGCCTTCCCCGTGTGGAAACGCAGTTTTGGGGCTTAGGCCAGAAGGGTGCGCCCCCAACATGTATTCCCATTCGAAAACAAAAGGGGGGAAATTGCGAGAAATCATTAAACATATTAGTGAAGAGCAAAAAGAGTTTCTTTTTAAATCAATGAATGAATAAAATGAAAAATCAAAGGGTGTCTAAAAACCCAATTTAAAAGTAGTTTAAAAAGTGGGATCATTAAAAAATTAAAATAAAAATAGAAAGATCGCTCAAGAAAAAAATTTTCATTATCAGCTCCATTTGGGGAGGGAGTATGAATCAAAAAATGTTTTTATTTTGGTGGGAAAACATTTATCAAAAAAGGCTCAAACTTTCTAAAAAAAAAAAATTTTAAAAAAACACTAACAAAAAATCAATAATGCCGCAACATCAAAATTGGGGGTTTGGAAAATTTCCGGGGAAAAACAGTATTTCAAAATTTTATATCCGGGTTCTCATTGGGCGGGAAAAAAAAAACCCAACCCCTTTAAAAAGGAGCGACAATCACATGAAAAGGCGGACAGTTCAAAATACAGTAAAAAAGCAGGGAAAAAAGCTGATTGGTTGACAGCGGGGCCTTTTGGTATCCGGCCAATTTTAATGCGAAAACCTTTTTCCCACTGGTTTGTCTATGGAGAATGGGGGCACTGAAATTTAAACCCCCGTGCGACATGGGTAAATTGTAAATTTAAATTTTTTTTATTAGGGTAAAATATTCTCTGTAAAAGGGGCCAAACCTTTATTTAAAAAAACAGAAAAAAATCCCAACAAAGTTTTTTTTGCCCCTTTACCAGCGCAACAAACAGGAATTTCGATATAAGGGAAATTTCCGGGGAAAAACAGAAAATTTAAAATTTTTGAAAACTCTTCTAAATTGGGGCGGGATAAACCACCAATTTAAATAAAAAGCGACAGTGAACCCTTATAAACCCATGGGGTAGTTTTGGGCCCCAAACAAATGAAAAGGCGGGACAGTTCAAAATACAGTAAAAAAGGGGAGAAAAGAGCGATTGGGTTTAGACCCCGGCGGGAGTATGAATCCACCAATCATAGTTGCTTTTATTTTAAATGGAAACAAGAAGGGCGCATAGGGAAGGGGGCCCTAAAAGTTAAAAACTGTCTATTGGGGAAAAATTTAGTACTTTTGATTGGTTTTTGGGGGGGAAAAGGGCTCGGGCCTGCTTTAGCAATCAGCAGGGTGAGCTACCTTAAAAAGTTTTCTAAAGGGGAAAAGAAACACAGAGGAAGCCGGTTTTTTGATTGGTTTAAAATTAAAAAAGGCCGATTGTTTGGGCCCAAAGGAGGGGCGAGCGACAATTTTAAGGGTTTTCCTTTAAAGCAATCTATAATTAAAAAGTACATGGCAGGGAAAACAAAAAGATAAATCACAAGTTGTACCCCATCTCTTTAAAAAAATAACAAAAATAGGGGGGTAACGGAAAAAAAACAAAAAAAAAAATAATTCAATTAGTTTTTTTTTGCCGACTATTGTTGACGATTATTTCAAAAATTTTGAAATCGCACAAAATTTTAGGGTATGGGATTTTTTTAGACTGCATAATTTAGGTTTAAAATCTGTGCAAAACCAATTAAGCCGGCCCCCCCCCCCTTTTTTTCGGCGTTTCCCGGGGTTTTTTTTGGGGCCAGCAAATCAGCTTACAGAAAGAGAGGGTGAAGGTGTGCACTCATGACTGGGTGTTATGGTTGCGATTGGCTGGAAAAATCACATGACCCCCTTTTTTACATAAACACGTTTCCTTTTCAGCCCAGTGTCCCAGCCTCAACAGAAGGACGGCGCTCTGCTTTTTGTCCAAACAGCTCAGCGAAATTTTTATATTTCTTCACAAAGAAACTTCTACTATTAGCTATCCTAAATTTATTTTAGATTAGAGATTGGAAAAATTTTTTTTAGGTAAAAAATTTTAAAGGAGAATCTACCGCTGTAAAGTCACGGGGGGGGGGGCAAAGGGGGGGGGCCCCCGGGGGTAAAACACAGACAAGCCTATAAAGAATACGGAAAAGTCCCCAAGACTTAGGAAACTTTGAAACCAATTTTTATTATTAACTTTTCTTTGAAAAAATTTTCCTGGGTTTTTGGGCACCTAACTTATAGTACACATCTTTTCTAGCAACTGCAGGCTCTTTGTAGTGCAAAACTCCACTTTTTTTTCGAAACATTTCCCGATAGGGGTTTCATTTCAATTTTCCCCTTCCACTTTTTTTTGATATATCCCCTTTCAGTTAAAAATTAAAACCCAATTATAGTCACCAAAAGGTGAATTGAAAGGGCCAAAAATACCTTTTATTATCCAATAAAATTTCAATACTGTTTTTTTACTTTGGCGCAGGCCACTTTGTTGATAGATCTCTTTCCAGTTAATTTTAATCCACAACACTTGGCCAAAAAAAGCCGACCGACGCCGGGGCCCCCAAACCCCTGCACACAACCCTCTGCTCCGCCTCCTCCTCCCCACCACCACCAAGGTTCCCAGCTGCCCATTTTTCTCAGATCATGACAGGGGCACCCACCCCCATCAGCCCCCACCCCCGCCCAGTACCACCACACCAAAGACCCCTCCACCCCTTCTCCTTCCCCAGTTTGAGACCTGCACTCCGACACGGCCAGTCAGTAGCCACCTTCTGTTTTTTTCCCGGGTTTGGGAGCAGAAGAAACACTTAACCCAAACCATCCCAAAGCCAAAGCCTAATGTCCATTGCCAGGCTTTTGGCCTTGAAATGTTGCCTTTCCGTCGGTGGGCACAGAGGGTTTCCCCACGTCATGGCCCCCTGCCCCCGATCCAAAGCCGACAGGGCATTTCTTTGCCAAAAAGCCGTCCCTCCCTGGCCAAACACGTGTCATCTAAAATTTCAAGGGTTTCCCGCATCTGTGGGCCGAAAAGTCCCTCTGACCACCGAC
>JAODAL010055327.1:0-24040 GCA_025379985.1 Phyllomedusa bahiana
GTTTATTGGTTTCTGACCAAATGAACTTATTACCAGGGTAGCTCTTTGGGGACTTGTAACATGCAAAGGAAGTATATGAGATTTTGTCATGTTCAATTTGTAATATGAAACAGATGAATAGACATCCAGGAGGCCAAGAAGGGCTTCTAAGGAGGTCACTGGGTTCTGACAAATAATTAATATGTCATCTGCAAATAAACTTATCTTATGTTCCAAGCTTTTAATGGTGATGCCTGATATTATGGTAGATTGCCGTATAAGCTCCGCAAGAGGTTCATCCCGCATAAAAAAAAATAAGAGGGGAAAAAGGGGCAGCCTTGCCGGTGCCATTGGTGAGGGGAAAAAAGGACATCTGAGAGAAAGCCGGAAACGAGGACCTTGGCGGAGGGAAATGAGTAAAGCGATGTGATAGCTTGGACTATAAGTCCACGGAACCCAAATTTTATCAAAACTTCCTGAAGGTAATCCCAATTGAGTCTGTCAAAGGCATTTTCGGCGTCTACGGAAACTAGAACTGAGGGGATTTTATCCATGCTTATCATATGAATGATATCCAGTACTCTTCTAATGCCATCCCGAGTTTGTCGGCCTTTGACAAAACCCACTTGGTCCTTGTTAATTAAGAAGGGTAAGATATTATTGAGCCTATTTGCTAAAATTTTAGCAAATAATTTTATGTCACAATTCAGAAGGGAGATGGGCCTATAGTTTGCCATCTCATCTGGAGCCTTACCGGGTTTAGGGATGGTGGTAATCACCGCAGTTAACATTTCTCTGGGGGCTGCACCTTTATTGATGATATCTTGAAAGATAGAGGAAAGATAAGGGGCCAGATTTGTGCTGAACAATTTGTAATATTCATTTGTGAGACCATCTGGTCCTGGAGCTTTATTTAACTTAGCTGTCCTTATTGTTTCGTCAATCTCTTTAATCTCAATTGGTTTGTTTAAAATTGATAAATGATCCTCTGACAGGACGGGGAGGTTGACTTGGGACTGGAAGGAAAGAATATTTGATTGTAAAACTTTGGGTGTCTCTGGATTATCTTTTAAGTTATACAAATTTTTTTTCTAGTAGTTCGCAAAAGCGTTGGCAATAAGTTGGGGATCCCGTGTCTTGGATTTATCTGAGTTGGTAATATAGGAGATCCTATTCCTGATTTGCCAGGTTTTGACTCTTCTAGCTAATAGTTTAGAAGGACGGTCTCCCTGGATGTAAAAGTTCCAGCAGAGTCTGGAGAGCTGGCCTTCATATTGGGTCAGGTATAGGCTGCAAAGTTTATTTCTACTAGTTAATAATTTGTCTTTAGTGACAGGTGAGGAGTCTATTTTAAATTGTTTGTCCAATTTATTAATCTCTTGCACTAGACTATTTAATGCTTGCTCCCACTTACGTTTCTCTTTGGAAGCTAATTTTATACAGACACCCCTAATAACCGCTTTATGGGCGCACCATAGGGCCGCCTCAGATGGTGATGTGGTCGCATTAAGATGAAAGTATTCAGTGAGTGCAGTTTGGATTTCCTTCACAATTGTAGGGGACTTGAGTAGAAAATGGTTGATTCTCCATGTGTGTAGGAGGGTGGCGGGGAAGAATCCATTAAAGTGAGTAAGATTGGTGCATGGTCAGACCAAGTAGATAGTCCTATTTCTGTAGTGAGAACATTTGGAAGGCCACCTCTGTCTACTAAAAAACAGTAAATTCTGGAATGTGTGCATTTGGAATGGGAATAAAAAGTAAAATCTTTTTCCTCTGCGTGTTGGTATCTCCACGGGTCATGTAAATTTTCTTGAATTAGAAAGTTTTTAAGTTCAGGAGTGTAATGAGGGGAGCTTTGGGATCTGTCTAACGCTTTATCAACTGCTACGTTAAAATCCCCACAGACCACTAATTTACCCCTTAACATCTGCCTCGCTTTAGTGAGTGTCTTAGCAATAAACGCAATCTGTCGTGCGTTGGGGGCGTATAGATTGAGAATGGTATACAGAGCCGAGTTGATAGTGCATTGTAAGATAATGAATCTACCTTGGGGATCAATAAGGGAGTCGTGAGGTTGGAAAGCAACAGTGTTTTTAACAAAAATTGCCACCCCAGCTTTCTTTGAGTCAGTCGCAGTGAGGAAGCAGTGTGGGAATTTCCTGTGCTTTAACCTGTGTACATCAGAGGCTTGTAAATGTGTTTCTTGAACACATAATCTGTCTACTTTGGATTTCAGGGCGTCTTTCCACAAGTTTGAACGTTTATGAGGGGCGTTAAGCCCATTTACGTTAAAAGACATTATCTTAACCCCCATCATAATCTAGAGAGGAAACTAGAAGAGACGCTAATCCTAAAACAGCAAAGCAGCATGGCATAGATATGGTACAAGGCATTGACATTGTGGCAACAACAATTAAAACATAAGAAACAGTAATAGGACTCATCTAGAACTGTGAGGTCTGAAGTAACAGAGATTGTTTCCTGACAAGGAAACCAGTAGAGGGTTAAAGTCCTCGCGTAGAACCTGCAGGACGGATTCCTGCTGGACACACAAGGGACAAAGGAAGTACTGACAGATAGGGCAATTCAGGAAATAAAGGCATTTGCCTGTGAATTTGATCAGTCTTTGGGTCTTGATCGCGAGCAGCGAGTGTTTTCGGACCAGAGTGGGGTGATGATCCCTGGTCTATTATCTCCTTTCTTTTGGGGTGAATTAGGTGGTGTGGAAATCAGACCCCCCTGGAGTAGAGCGTCCCGCACATCTGATGGATTTGGACAGACCACTGTAGATGAGTCTTTGGTTAATATGAGTTTAACAGGAAAGCCCCAATGATATGCAATGTTATTCTCCCGTAGAATTTTTGTAAATGGAGCAAATTCTTTTCTTCTTAACATTGTTCCTGCAGATAGGTCCGGGTAGATTGAAATATCTTTAAACTTATCAGGAAGGTCAGAGAAGGTTCTGACGGTTTTGAGAAATTTTTCTTTAGTCTTGAAAAAGTGAATTCTTGCAATTACATCCCTAGGTAGCGAGGAAGGAAGGTGTTTAGGTTTCGGGAGTCTATGAATACGGTCAATCATTAAATCTAGGTCTGAAGCGTCAGGGAGTATCAGGGCCATTAAATCGGTTAGGAACTGAGAAAGGGCATCTGGAACGATTGATTCAGGAATGCCTCTGAGACGTATATTATTACGCCGTGAGCGATCTTCTAGGTCTAAAACCTTTGAGGATAATCTCTGGACTTCTTCCTCTAAGGCTGCATTGGACGTCGATAAGGAGGTTATTTGATGCCGCAAATTCTCCCATTTTTTTCTCAACATGTTCAGTTCTGGATACAAGAGCTTGGATATCCATTCTGAACTCCCCCATCATTTGTTTAAAGTCACTATGGAGGGACTCTCTAAATGAGGAAAATAAACGTTGGAGGGTTTGTTCAGAGGTACAGAAGGTGTTTGATCCATGTTGATGGTCCCTATCCTCAGAGTCATTCGTTGAGGAGGCTTGTGAGAGAGGAGGAGAGGGAGCATGTCTCTCTTTGTCTTGGGATCGAGTAGAGGGGGTTTGGAAAAATTCTGTTAACTTGGTAGGGTGGGCTTTACCACTTCTTTTTGAGTTAACTCCCATTGTATTAGCACTGAAGAGAGTAGAGTTAAGGAATATATGTGGGATGCAAAGTCCTGTAGTGTTGATATTAACACAAAAGCAATGTAGATACGGATTATGCAAGCAGGTATAGCGGAGACCGGCTCACTGAGATTTAGGATTTAGCAAGGAGAGACTGATATTATGGCTGTGCTGTGGTTATCAGAGAGGGTAAATACTGATGGATTTGGTATCAGTAAGAGTCCAGAGTGAGATGTGACTTCTTTTCAGACGTTTTTATTAAGGGATGAAGTGCAATGGTGTTGACAGGAAGATGCTGTCTTACTGCACAACGTTGATTTTACTACAGGATTAGCTAGCTAGGGGGCTTCGTCCTTAAGATGTCGGTCCTAGGAAGAGGAGCTGCGTCTCTCCCAACACCTCTGGATCTCCGGTACAGGGGGGTTTTGAGGCGAATTAAATGAGTCACTGACCTGTTTGATGCCCCACGTAGATGAGGAGGTAAGTAGGACCCTTTAGTCATGCAGCAGAAGAGCTGATTGTGGCTATGACCAACTCTCAGAAGAGCGCAGTGGTCACTGCGATCCTGCCCCTCAGCTGCTCAGTTCAGGATTCACTACCTCACATTAGTGTCAGCTGTCTCCGCGCCTCGCCCACGGGCTGTGTCTTCACGCCGAACCCCTCTGTCCTCGGGTGAACCGGGGAGAAGGTAAGTCCGCCTAGCCACCCGGCTGGGTAGGTAGCTGTAGAGATAGCTGATTGACTGTGGCGTACGGCAGTTACTGCGCTGCTGTCGCCGAGCCGCCTGGGTCCGGAGTTTGCTAACGCCTGCTGCCGCCGGTGTTCTCCGTGCTCAGAGGATGAAGGAAGTCCTCGGGCTGCTGTGGAGAGGTGGGCAATCAGGCCCGTGCAATCGGTTTCCCGCTGCTCACCTCAAAATGGCGCCGGCTCCAGCAACTGCCGACAGGCCCCAGTACGAGAACAGGGATTTCTGTACAGTGAGGGTCCCTGGAAGCACTCAGATACGTTGCTTTTGTAGTGGGAAGCAAGAGCTCCCACACTTTAGGCTTTTTTTCTGGCAAATATGGGCTTATTTGAGCCGTTTTAGCTGTATTTCCTGCAGAGCTCCTGTTCTATGCGTCCATCCACAAGCAGGCTCAGGCCATGCCCCCAACAACAAACAATCTTTTTCTGCTTGTCATATCGTCTTTCACCCTTTCAAGACCTAGACTTCTGCAGTAGTGTTGATCGAACTGTTCAAGAAAAGTTAAGTTCTAGTAGAACTTCTCAAATTTTTAGAACGAGAATGGAACCGAACATTTTACTGTTCGTTTGAGTAAAGTTCTAGTTCCAGTTCGACACACCATTTTCAGTTTTGTTTCCAGCGGCTTTCTGCACTTTTGGCGGTCATCCAATCAGTGCAGAGCACAGAGAAGTGTCAAAAACATCATCGCTGAGGTGTAGGGCTCTCATTGGCTGCTAAAATCACATGACCATGTTATATATATATTTCACTGTATTGCCTTGTGAATGCCATTTTCAACTCACTCTCTGTACTGTACAGACTGTTCTTAGTTAGTTAGATAGCATTTTCCTCTCCATAGACATCAATATTTAGGGAGTTTGGTATTGCTGGCTGCATCTCTCCCACACCCAGAAGCTGTTATTTGGTGACATTTGCAGGATCACATAACGCCTAACTCTCATGTACATAGATATATATTATACAGAGTGCCTGGATTTGCTAAATCATACTCAGTGCCCAACAGCTCAGTTTTTGCAGTTTGGGGAGGTTCAGTAATTGTATAACACACCATCTCCAAATCTCCTGTGTATCAAAGGGGCTTTTGGGCCCCCTCAGGATGCAGGGTCCCGTAGCAGCTGCTATCACTGCACCTGCTATAGCTATGCCCCTGCTTGCAAGCTGTCCTCATCTTTTCAGTTAGCTATTGAAAGGAATAAAGTATTTTAGCCTCTCAATATTTTTCTGTCACTTTTAGAGCCAAATTTTCTTCACTAAGTTGTTCCACGTATCCAGTTTACTGTTATGGATGGTAATTCCAGCTTCTCCTCACCTGTATAGGTATAAAAATTAACCAGAACATCTTCTCCCATTGACTTTAATGGGGTTCGATGTTCAAGTTCGAATAGAACTTCGAACCGAACTTACAAAAGTTTGAGATTCTAATCAAACTAGAACTTTTTACTGTTCCCTCAACACTATTCTGCAGTATTGCCTTTTTACTTCCTTGAGCAGAAATGAATATCCTCATTATCCCTATTGCACATCTTTCAGTCAAATCAATAAAGTGAATAACATTGAACATCACTATCATAGTCCAACGGGAGGGATATATAAAGAGTGAGATATATGAGGCAGGAAGTCAAATAATCCATTCTCAAAGTTGATGTTTTGGAAGCAAGAAAATGGGGATCTTAACCCCTTAAACTTAGCCAGTTTTGCACTTAGAGACAGACCCAGATTTTTTAAATCTGACATGTGTAACTTTTTAAAACTTTTACCTATCCATGTGATTTAGATAATTTTTCCTCGTCACAAATTCTACTTTCAGTTGGTGCTAAGTGTTGGTCCTTACAATCCTTGTTTAGGTGTGAAAAAATATCAAAATGTTGTGAAAATTTGGAAAAATTTGCAATTTTCACAGTTCAAAAATGTTTGCGTTTAAGACAGGTAGTCATTTCAGTTAAAATAGTTTATAACTAAAATCTACCATATGTCTACTGTATATTGGCAAACATTTTTAAATGTTTTTTTTTTTTTATGACATTAGGGGGCTTACAAATATAGTAGCAGTTTTTCACATTTTAAAGAAAATTTGCAACAGATTTTTTTAGGGACCAGTCCAGTTCTGATGTGGTTTTGAGGGGCCTGTATGTTATATAGCTCTATAAATTACATCTTAAAAACTGCACACCTTACAGTATTCAAACCACTGCTTTAGAAGTTTGTTCCCCCTTTGGGGATTTCACAGAAATTACAGCAATGGAGAGTTAAAACTTCAAAATTTCAGTTATTTTACAGAACATAGTAGATGATAACTGGAAAATGCAACTTAATATTGACTCCCCTGACTCTGACATTTTTAATGATATCCCATATGTGGCTTTAGTGCACTATTTGTCTCAACCACAAGCCTCAGAGTAGGAGGAGCACCTACTGGACTTTGGGGTCTCATTTTCATTAGGGCATATTTTAGG
This sequence comes from Phyllomedusa bahiana, assembly GCA_025379985.1. Lineage (NCBI taxonomy): Eukaryota > Metazoa > Chordata > Amphibia > Anura > Hylidae > Phyllomedusa > Phyllomedusa bahiana. The sequence goes on from JAODAL010055327.1 coordinate 6,803, forward strand.
CACCATTACAGGTATCCAAAATCATAACACAGTTTGTGGTACGTTCTTGGATGCATTTAACACAATATGATTTATGTACTGAAAAAACATATCCAAGACTACATATGAACATACCCTAAGGCTATGTTCACACGGCATAATTGCGGGGCATAATTATGCCCCGCAATTACGCCGGGACTACGGAAGCTCGCACCGACTACCGCAGCGCGGGGGGGGCTGGCAGCTCGCCAGCCCATAGACATTCATTATTAGCAGCGCGTATTCGCCGCTAGTAATTGACATGTCACTTATCTCCCCGCGCTGAGTATTGTCCGAGCCAGGAGAGGAGACGTAATCCATAGTTCTCTATGAGAACTGTGGATTACCGTAATTAAAGGAACGTATCTTGCCCTGTATTTAGCGCAGTACGGCCTGAAATACGGGCCGAAATACATCCCAGTTTAAACCATGTGAACATAGCCTAACAGTGCATGAACTGTCATCGTCATGGCAACTGTCAGCCTTTGTTAGGCTTCCAGGTTGTCAGGAAAGCCATTGGCATAGGGGATCGTGCCTCTGGGGGTCAGATAGCGACAGAGGAAGTCGCCTCCCTCTGTCTCTCCTTTAGCTGCCATGATTGCTACGGACAGCTAATGGGTTAATTGGCTGCTCATAGCTAACAGCCCAGAAAGTCAGTTGTAATATACAAGCAAAGCCCGAAAGGTGCCTTGGATGTTCCTAAACATCAAGACAAGAAGAACGCACTAGTGATTTAGAGGTCCAGGAATGACCAAATGCACTACGGGGTTAAGAATTCAAACGACTTTGATTAAGGCCAAATTGTGATAGCTAGGCAATTGGTCAGAGTATCATCAAAATGACAGGTTTTGGTGTATTCCCAGTATGGAGTAGTTAGTAACTATTAAACATTATTAAAGAATGGACAACAGATGGACTGAAAACAATGTCATGAGCAACCAAAGCTTAATGATGCACATGAGGAGCATAGTTTACAATCCCGAAGAAGAATGTCTGTGGAACAAATTACTGCAAAAGTTAATGCTATAAATAAGAAACCTATAAATAGCATGTGAGAATCAGAACAGGACCATGGAGCAATACAACCAGGGTGGTGAAAGAGATGGCACAAGGAGGCACTGTGCCAAGAAGGCAAGCAATCAGAGGTGGTGTTACACAGGAGCAATATTCTGCTGGAAAACTTTAGATCCTAAGCCCCGGTGGTTTTTGGGGCCCCCAGAACCACCCTTTTGGTAAGTTGATGGCCTTTTTTTGCAGCAGGGTAATGCACTCCTGGCACAATGAAAAAGTCATTCAGGTCCATTTGACAAACATGACAAAGAGGTGCTGGATATGGTCCCTCTAAAACCTGCACCTATTCTGAAAATTGGCCCCTAAAAGGCCTTGTGCAGAACAGAGAGGAGGTCACTGTTGTACTTTACATTCTGTTCTATGGGAGTACTGCCAAGCAATGCGCTCAGCTGAATTCAGAACTACCACTAAAATGAATGGAGAGTGCCATGCAAGTAATTAGAGAGAGATTTAAGAACTTGGTATACCGTTGCATATGCCTAGCCCATTCTCTCTGCTTACACATTGGAAGATTTTGTCTGCACATAGGCATTTTTTTTCTTCCTGCTTCCTTTCTCAAATGTTTTCTTCTTTCACTATGTATTGATATCAAATACTATTTTATGTAACATAATAATACAGTGGTCACTCAACATACTATTTTAATTGGTTCTGGGACAAGAATTGTATGTTTAGACCATAACGCTATGAAAAAATGGTATTTGGTTCCAAGGCCTTAACATGTCACCCAACATAATGCAAAATGAAAACTAAAACAGTGAAACATATAACTAACACAGATAAAGCAAGTCCTTCCATATAACATCAGAAAGAACTGCTGGAAGCCGGAAATGACTTTCTATGTTGAGAAAAGGAGCTTATTTGTATCATATACTGTATAAACAATGTATCAGAAAAAAAAAACAAAACATGTTCATCTTTACCTGGTGCACAAAGAAGCCGTTAAGCAGTACAGGACATGTAGTACCACACTGTACTGAAGAGAGGTGCTACTAGACTGCCAATCACTGCATGCACCTAGTACATGTAAGAGCAGTTCAGGACATGTAGTACCGCACTGTACTAAAGAGAGGTGCTACTAGACCCCCAATCATTGCATATACTTAACTAGTACAGATGTTTTACAAGTAAAATGTCCATGATAATTAGTTGGCTCTTCCATCAATCACATGAGCCGCAGATCAGCAGTGTCTGTCACATTGTATGGTGAGACTGGTTTCAAGATACAAAGTCCCAGGAAAGACCCTTGCATGGTGAAAATATTGTAACCTAAGACCATTGTAACTTGAGAGATCACTGTATGTACTAATAGGTAATAATGAATTATCTGTTATCTTTGTCTTCAATTCCTTATTATTTAGAAGATCATTTTTATTTTTCTCTAGAGATTAAAAACCCAAACAGGCCTAACAGAGGTTTAACTTATGGGTCCCAAAGAAAAATCTGTAACTAGTCCCCTCACCTACTTTGAGACATTTAGAATACTGGTGAAATCTACATTTTCTATTCCCCTGGGGCCTAATACTTCTGAAAGCTGGAGAGTTAATTCTATTACTATAATGTAATAGGGTCAACTCTTTTTTTAATACCTCGTACAAAAGTAGCCTTCATTAACATGACTGGAACATTGTGATAACTCCAGCATTGTAAATTCACAACACAGAAGAGTTATTTACCTAGTTAAACTCCTAAAACTTAGCCTTTAATAAGTAACAATAAAAACTATTCCTATAATCCTATATCTAATATCCACCCACAGAAGCCTACCTATCCCCCAAAAAAAAGAAAGAAGGAAAAAAAAAGAAATATTTGGAGCAACCGCCCCGATAAGGGCGACCCCAACTAGTGTCTCTCTATCGCCTAAATAACATCAAGATGTCTCATATATATTACATTTCCTATGTTCTTACAAATGGTATACTGTTATCATCCGAAACACAGATGGTTTCAATGTTCTGTCCCAATGTATTTATTGTCCTATATATTACAGTTCCTATGCTCTTACAAATGGTATATTGTTATCGTCCAAAATACAGATAGTTTCAATGTTCTGTCCCAATGTACTTATTGTCCTACGCGTTTCACCCCGTACAGTCGTCGGGGCTCATTAGGGACCACACAGACTGAAGCACTATCAATTGTTTGTGTGATGCATAGAGCTGCTATATGATCATTGAACGGATTTTTATGCATTAGCAAAACATGTATGATGCAATAGGCATTCCTATGATACCGTTTACACAATAGAGATCATGTTAGAACATCAACACCTATCATCCATATATGATGCTGCTTTAGATGACAGATATTAACAACTTTTACATCTCAGCCATGATATACTCACAAAACCCTGCATGTACTCGCCAATGTCAAATGCTAACATCGGCCGATAATGTTCCTCAAAACAAGGGTTGCCAGCAGAGAGTTCTTATCCTAGTTGGTGTTGCCCTTATCGGGGCGGTTGCTGCAAATAATTATTTTTTTTTTGGATAGGTAGACTTCTGTGGGTGGATATTAGATATAGGAATATAGGAATAGTTTTTATTGTTATTTATTAAAGGCTAAGTTTTAGGAGTTTAACTAGGTAAATAACTCTTCTGTGTTGTGAATTTGAAGTATTTATTGAGAGTTGTTGCCAAATTATCTATTGGACATTTTTTTGTTGGGGCATTGATGGTATATATAAACTCCAGCATTGTACTACACTATAGTGAAAGGGAACCTGTCAGATGGTTTCTGCTGCTCTATCTGAGAGCAGGATGTGATAGAGAAACAGAAGCTCAGCTCTGTGATATATAGGTTTATTTGGTTTGGCACAGGATTTAGGAGTAAAACTTAGAAGGGGTAACATATCTCATTACGGAGAGGCATCTTGTCAGGGTGGAGATTTACTTGTCTTTTACACTCCACTAGGCTTATGGGAAGTAACTGAACTCTCCAGCACCATCTATTGGATGAAGCAATCCTAAATTCATATGTGATTCATTGAGCCTTGCAAAATGAAAAGGATTTATCCCAAGCCAGTTTAGCTCATCTGCATAAAAAGTGCCAAGCAAAAGAGTAAAAATGTTTTGAACTTTTGACTTTCAGCCTCTATATCTCCCTATCCAATACAGCTTTGAACATGAGACAATCATAGTTTTGTAAACAATCATCTTGATTATCGCATACATCAATATGACTTGCAATTATTTAACATATGCTAAGTTATGCAGATTCTTGTCATGTAACATGTAACTGCATTGTTATTGTTTTGCTCCTAAAAATCTAGACTTTCATTTGTATTATTTTGTTAGGATCTTGTAAATCCACCTTTGGCTTTCAACAAATGCCCGAATCCTTCTGATCATTTCTCTCGATCAAAATTTCCCAAACATTTCCCCAACGGGAAACTGATCCCAGGGCTCTTCTACAGGTTTCCCCAATTTTTGGGCCTACTAGTAAAAAACACTTGGGTATGAATACACTTTTTCTTTAACTCTACCCCAAGGTTCAATCTGTTTAAGCTGGGAACTGTGGGGCCAATATAGCAAAATCTACTTCATTTTTCCCTTGAACCATTTTTTTTGCCAATCTTGACTAAGCTTCGGGCTTTTCCCTGCTTTAAAAACTATGTTTTTCTTTTCATACCCATAGAAAAGGGGTAAAAGGGAAATAAATCACCTTGTAGGGGTACCACATATAGCCTCCCTTAAGACCCCCATCAACCCGGGCGGGCCTTTCCTAGGCTAAATTTCACTCAGGCGAGGTTAAGAAATTTTTGGGGCCCCCCATTAACATAAAAGTTTCCAAATAAACACATGCAAACACCATCAATCAAAGCCAAAAAAAACAAAAAAGCTTTTCCACAATTCTAATATAAATTTTCTAATAATAGTCCCCACGTTACCAAAAAAATGCTTTCAAACCCAAACCCGAATTTCCCCAAAACCATTTAAAACCACATATCACCAACACACAGTGACCGAAAAATAAAAACCAAAACCCCTGACCCCATATCACCCATAGTGACCAAATACAGCAACCACATAGGGAAAAGAATAATACAAACTACCATTACTGAGTAAAACCATATAAATACAACCAATATTACCAGCATACAGTGACCATAAGTAGTGGATACCAGCTGTAAAACAGGGCTCTGCAAAAAATATAAAAAGGTTTCAGTAAAGTTAAATCTATGACTCACAAAACGTCTCTGAAGAGTTGTTTTTCTTTCTCTTTCTCCCTTTTAGCTAGAGAAGGGCCCCCCTTTTGCCAGTGATGCCCCCCCTTTACTATGTGCCCCCCCTGTAGCCCTTAGAGGCCCCCTTTAGCCAGTTTATGCCCCCCGTAGCCATAGATGCCTCTGTAGCCAGTGATGCCCCCCTTGCCCGTAGATTTCCCCCTATAGCCCTAATGCCCCCTGACCAGGTTTCCCCCCTTTCCCGTGCCCCCCCTTTTACCGAGATCCCCTTGCCGTGATGTCCCCCGTAGCCAATACCCCCCCGTAGCCAGTAAATCCCCCGTAGCCAGAGAGCCCCCCTACCCTAGATGCCCTCTGTAGCCGGGTGCCGCCTTGTAGCCATGTTGCCCCCCCGTACCCGTGTTTCCCCACTTGTACCGTGATGCCCCCCCCTTTCACCCCTGAAGCCCCCTTCAGCCATGAGCCCCCTTGCAGCCAGTTGCCCCCATTGTAGCCCAGTGAAGCCCCCCCCCCCTTGTAGGCCTGGATGCCCCCCCCTTGTAGCCAGGATGCCCCCCTTGTAGCCATGATGCCCCCCTTTTTAGCCAGGATGCCCCCATTGTAGCCAGGATGCACCCCTTGTAGCCAGGTGCCCAATTTTAGCCGGAGACCCCCCCTTTTAGCCCTGATGCCCCCCCTTTAGCCCCGGATGCCCCCTTGTAGCCCCGGGGTGCCCCCCTTGTAGCCCGGATGCCCCCCTTGTAGCCAGGATCCCCCCCCTTTTTAGCCAGGATCCCCCCTTTGTAGCCAGGATGCCCCCCTTGGGGGGGCCAGTTGCCCCCCCCTTTGGCCAGTGTGCCCACCTTGTAGCCCGTGTTTCCCCCCTTTTAGCCAGGTTCCCCCCCCTTTCAGCCAGTGATCCCCCCTTTAAATAAATTTTTAAATAAAAAAAGTACCACCTTTGGGCCCGCGTCCCGGGCCGGAGCTGCTGAGGGGGGAGGCGACAGTGAAGCGGCGTGCTTTATACGCTGCTTACGTGCCCAGCTCCCAGGATCTCCCGGGGGGAGGCTTCCAGCCGAGGAATTGAGCGTCCAAAAAGGGGGGCGGTGAAAACGTGCGCCCCCCTGCGACGCGTTATGTATCGTGCCAAAGGCCCGATACACAAGGGGAGGAGGAGGAAAACGACCTCCCGCCCCTCCTTGTACCCCGCAGCCGGTCTGCGCGACTGTTTTAAAAACAGTGCGCAGATCAGGCCCGCCCTAGGAAAGGCCCACCCCGGTCAAGGATCCAACGCATTTAGTGTAAACCCAACCCTTCATCAGCTTCCCCCACAGAATTTTACAGTTTCCTTCAATTTTTCAAACCATTAGCCTCTTTTTCCTTTATTCTTTCCAACCCTTACCCCCTCAGAGCCTGGTCTATTGGCTTTTATCTCATTGCTTCAAGTCACCCGTTTCCAATCTTCAATTTTTCATACTTTTTTGCAAACTCGAGCCAACATTTCTTATGATGATTTTGAAGTCGAGGCTTTTTCATCTTTTTTTGGATCATCATTCCAGACTTGTGTAATGTGCCATGTGGTCCTTGCATGGACGTCTGTGATCTCACTATTTCAAAGCATACGAGCTAACTCCACTTGTTTTTGTCGCCCCAGAACGGGCCCTTTTGATGAGCCGACTTGTTGACTCCGATGCTTTGCCTGGATGTTCACCTCTTTCCTTTAAAATTAATGGACAGACTTCATTTCATATTTTAACAGCCTTCATGACACTTGTATAATGAAGTTTGGCAATATTCTTGGCCCAGAGACAGCTATCAATGAGCTGGATGATTCTTTTTCTCTTTTCATGGGAAATCTCCTTCATGGCTGCTCCTCGATTCGAACCAGTGACTTTTAACCTGGGAATCAACCTAATAACACACTGAGCTATTAGGGAAAATAAAAACATTTTGTAATTTGTAACAATGTTGTTACATGACAAGAATCTGCATAACTAAGCATATGCTAAATAGTTGCAAGTCAAACTGATATATGAGATAGTCAAGACGATTGTCTATAAAATGTTGGGAGTCTCACATTCAAAGCTGTAGTGGATCGTGAGATAGCCTGAAAGTCAAAAGTTCAAAACATTGTTACCCTTTTGCTTAGCACTGTAGCTGTTTCAGGATATTATCCCTTCTGAGCCACACTCAACATCTCTCACCTTGCCAGCAAACTCTGCACTGTACTAATGAGGGGCAAAACCCTGAAACTGTTGTATGTAGGTGAACAAAACTAGCTTGCAATGAATCCTTTTCACTTTGCAAGGTTCAGTGAGTCGCATGTGAACTGAAGATTGCTACATCCAATGGATGGAGCTGGAGAGTTCAGTTCTGTCCCCATGAATAAAACTGAAAAAATAGTATTCCTGAAGTGACAGGGGAAGTCATGTTTACCTCACACACATACAATGATTGACAGATTTTCTTATGTCAATGTGTATACAAATTAAACTGTCAATCCTTATATGTGGGCAGAGTCAAGCAGTATTTTCAGTTTCACTTTTAAGATTTTCTCTGCTTTTTACTCAAAATTTCTGAAAATGTATCAAATCATATAAACCCAGCTTCTCTCTATCATATAACCCTATAAATCACAAAGCTCAGATCCTTTCTCATATAACCCTATCAAGATCAATGCAGGTGCTGGAAAAAAAAAAGGGAAAGAAGCGCAATGTCGTGCAATAAATCAAATAAACCAGTGAGTGCATTTAAGTAATCGCACTGCTCACCTTGGTGAGTTGTACTGAATGGTAAAAACTCATATAAACACTTAATTCAAATATCCACCACGAAAGCAGCCGGCGTGTCTTTTTAGCACGGGGATCCTCCGCACACAACAGGTCCTCGGGACGCAGGTATAAAGAATGAAAAAAGACTAAGCAGGCTGATGGCAAATTTAATTAAAAATAATTGAAAAATGACACTTGGGCTTTTCCACCACTATTAACAGTGTCAGATTTATTAAAACATAAAAATATGACAACGCGTTTTGTGAGCAAAATACGGGCTCACTTCCTTAGGTCATGAAGCTAACTGTGCACATGTTCAGATTTAAAGAGAGCAGTGAAACTGGAAGGAGGCTCTGCTATTAAAAATTCAAACAATTAAAACTTTAACCGCTAGGGCAACAAACCCAGTACAATGTAACAACTTTGTGACCATATAAAAAATATAACAACATCTCAGTGTACATAAAAAGTCGTTTACACCTATTAAAACTATAAAAAAAAAAAAAAACTTAATGACAAGTTAAAATAAATCAATCCACCAAATACTAAAAAACATATACTGGATATTATCACAAGGGAAGAGGTTCAAAAAAATTCAAGTAATAGAAAGGCAAATTCAAGTAATAATTTTTTGTAACTCATTTAACCCATTCGGTACCCAGCGTATCCAGTTTATAAATCCAGAAAATTTCTCTTTCTGACAGACGTTTTTTGATCTATTTGAAACAGAAGTCAAAACCTGTTCTATGGGCTGAATGGTAAAAATGGGTGTCTCCCCAGGGTGGCAGTTAGAAAAATGCCTAGGGAAGCTATGAATAATTTTATTATGATTAATATTATACCTATGATTAGTGTTGAGCGATTATTATCGACCAAGTTGAAATCGGCACAGTTTTTTTTATGTTGATCGAAATTTTTAGATCATGCGATAATTTAGGTTAAAATCTGTGCATCATCTATTAAGATCGCGCCTTTTTCGGCCCCTTCCTGTCATTTTGGCGGCCAGCAAATCAGCTTACAGAATAGAGCAGGGTGAGATGTGTGTGTGACGTCATGATGGGATGTGTATGGTTGCGATTGGCTGGAAAAATCACATGACCTGTTTTACATAGAACAGCCCTTCCTGTTCAGCCTCAGTGTCTCTCAGCTTTCCAATAGCAGTAGGACGTGCGCTCTGCCGGGTGCCCCAAACAGCTCAGCGAAATTATTCTATTTCTTCCAAGGAAAGCTTACTGTTAGCTGGTATCCTTAAAAACTTAGTTAGATTAGAGATTGGAAGATTTTATGAAATTTAGGTAGAGAATTTGAAAGGAGCATATACCGCTGTAAAGTCACTGGGGGGAGTGGATGGGGGGGGGGGGCCCGGGGGCGGAACACAGACAAGCCTATAAAGAATACTGGATAAAGTTCACCAAGACTTAGTGTAGACATTGCACGGCAATAGCTTTATTATTAACAGTTTTCTATTGAAATATTTCCTGGATATTGGGCAGCCTGAACTTACATTAGGATACACATCTTTTCTAGTAACTGCAGGTCTCTTTGTTAGGTGCAAAACTCCACTTTTTTATCAGTATACATTTCAGATAGGTGTTCTTTTCAATTTTGCCATTCCAGCTCTGTTGATATAGCCACCTTGCATTTTAAATTAGAATCCAGCAATTTTGTAGTCAGCACAGGTTGATAGGTGCCCAAAAATACCTTGTATTATCCGAATAAATTTCAGATACGTGTTTTTTGACTTTGGCGCACTACAGCTTTTTTCATTGGGCACCTTGCACTTAAATGTGAATACTGCAAATTTGTAGTCACCACAGGTGAATTGATAGGTGCCAAAAAATACCTTTTTTATCCCAAAAAACATTACAGATACGTGTTTTTTTTAGTTTGGCGCAGGCCAGCTTTGTTGATAGATCTACTTTGCAGTTAAATGTGAATACAGCAATTTTGTTTTGATTTGGGGATTTGAGAATAGCTGTGATTTGCCGTCTTTTAATAAAAAGACTTCCCAAAACTCTTCCCTAGCTTCTCAAATTTTTATATTTCTGAACATGGAGCGAAATGCAGGTGGTAAGCGAGCAAAGAGGGGGGTAGGAAAAGGAGGTAGAAGTACGAGAGAAGGTGCTCCTTCCAGTGCAGGCGAAAATACGCATGCCAGCGGATCGTCGGGTGCAGGACCGTCAGGCCTGTCAACGCTGGGTCAAGGGGCCCCGTGAATCTCAGTAATGAACAGCGTCGCCAAACTGTTCTTCAGTGGTTAATGCAACCTGCATCCAGCAGTCTTACCTCTCGTCCTCCCCCGTCACGGCCACAAATGTCGTCATCAGCATCATCAGCATCCGTCCAACATGTAGCAGCCCAAATGTCAACTCGTGTACCCACCCCTGTGGATAATCCCTTTTTGAAGACCTCTTTGATGACAAAATGCGGTTGGGGTCAGAAGGCATGTAAAAAGATCAAGAGAACAAAGATGATGATTTTCTCTGCTCTGACGCCCAGTTACTGATGCCATCAGAGGAGGATAAGGAAGCCGGTCAATCGGCAAAAATCCCGGGCGGTCGGCAATGCCTGCAGTCCCTCTTGCTTGTAGCCCGCAGCTCCTGGATGCAGAAAAGTCATGACGACGAAGTCACCTGTGTTGATGATGATGAGGCGACATTGCGGATTCAACGTGGTCTTTTCAGCAGAATTTGCTTGCTAGCGCTTCATCACTGGATGAGGAGGAAGACGATGGGGTAGTGTCAGTACGGGGTTCCCCCTCAAAAAGGAAGAGGGCGGTCGCCCGAAGTCCGCTGATATGATTCCGCCAGCCACAGTCAGCGCAAACCCCGCTCCTCGCTTATTCGCCGTTTAAAAAGGTCCAGGACCTCTCAAGCCTGGGCCTTCTTTGAGCAAGCCTCTGATTCACCAGCGATGTCATATGCCGCCTTTTTCGTAAACGCATAAGTAGAGGAAGAACCTTAGGTGGTTAACACCACCAAAATGTCTAGTCACATGCAGCGGGAAAGATGAGCAGAAATGGAGGCAACACTTGGCCAAAAAAGGCCAGACCGACGCCGGGCCTCCAACCACTGTCCTCTGTCTCGCTCTCCTCCTCCGCCCAACCCCCAAGCGTTCCTCAGCTGCCATGTCTCTCAAAAGTCATGATCAGGGATCAGCCTCCGCTCAGCCTCCACCGTCGCCGAGTACCACCAGCACCACCAGAGACCCATCCTACCCTTCTCCTTCCGCCAGTTTGACGACCTGCATGCCGTGCAGCGGCCAGTCTAGCAGCCAGCCTTCTGTTTTCCAGGTTTGGGAGCAGAAAAGAAACACTTTAACCCCCAAAATATCCCAAAGCCAAAGCCTGAATGTCGGCATTGCCAGGGGTTTTGGCCTTGGAAATGTTGCCTTTCCGTCTGGGGGCACAGATGGGTTCCGCCAACGTAAAGGCCCTTGCCTCCCCAAATACCAGATGCCCAGCAGGCATTTCTTTGCCAGAAAAGCCCTCCCCGCCCTGGCCAGCCACGTGACATCTAAAATTTCAAGCGCTTGTCTGCATCTGTGGCCGGAAAAGTCCATTTTGACCACCGACACATGGACTAGTAAGCACGGCCAAGGCCCCTATATTTTCTGTGACAGCTCACTGGGTGAGCTGGGTGGTGTCTCTGGGGGTGGGCGGTGGCTTCAGGAAAGGCGCACGCTCTTCAAAACCGCAGGGTGGTGCAGGGTTCTTTCCCCCAAGGTCTCTGGGGGCATCAAAGTGCCCATAGAAACCAGGCCGTGGTGAAATTAATCTGTCTTGGAAACCGTCCCCACACAGGTCAGGAGCTGTGGACGGCTCTCCGCAACGAGACCGAGCGCTGGCTGGGTGACAAGAACCTTGTGCCAGGCAAGGTGGTGTGCGATAACCCGGGGGAAATCTGCTGGCCGCCCCTTTAGATCGGTAAGCTGGGGCACATCCCTTGCCTGGCACATGTCATGAACCTTGTCGTCCAGAAATTTCTAAAAAGCTACCCGGGTCTGGACTGCCTGCTGAGGAAGGGTCGAAGTCTAAGTTCGCATTTTCCGCCGTTCGCACCCTGCTTCGTCCCGCCTGCTGCGTTGCAGCGTCAGCTCGGCCTCCCCGTCAAACCGTCTCATTGTTGACGTGGAAAACGCTGGAATTCCACCTCCACATGCCGCGCTTGTGGGCAGCAGGCAATGCCATTACGCAGTACGAAGTGACACATGGCCTGACAAGCAGCGGTGCGGACCTGGGGTTTTGAGCCACCGAGAGTGGAGGCAGGTGAAAGAGCTCTGCACCATCCTTGCCAGTTTTGAAGAAGCCTTGTATAAGAGAACTAGCCACTTAAGTTAACTTAGTATCCTATTGGCACGGATTTGGGAACTCTCAACCCCAAAATTGCTCAAAATACAAGAAAATCCGGGCCCTTTTCATAAAAATTGATTTATTCCATAAATCCTAAAAAGCAACTACATCCCTCTTTTCCCCTTTTTATGTAGTAACGTGAACAATGATTGGGGATATTTAATTTTAGTTGGGCAGGACGCCGTTCAGCTACAGAGTCCATAGACCATACGGGTCTTAATCCCAAAGGGGGGTTTTCCCGGAGACGCCGGGGGAACCGGGCTAAGCGCAGGGCCAGACAGCGACGTTTCGAGGCGATTTGCTCTTTCTAAAGCATAAAATTTTTGAAAAACCCAAAAAAAAATGGTCAGTGCGGACCTGCCCGGGGGCGCATGAGCATTGGGGGTGATTTAGTTCGGAAACGATCTTGGACCCTGAAAAAAGTCCGCCACGACGGAGGAGGAGGGAACGATCGGACATAGCCTTTCTCTCCGAAAAATCCACAAGGGCCCCGACAGTTTCCAATTTCATCGGTCTTCATGGCAGTGGTTGGGTCCGGGGCAGTGAGGTGGCGCATAAGCTCTCAGGGTGATCATCTCAGAAGTCAGGGCTGTGTTGAAGCTGTCGGAGGGCGCGAGGAGGGGGAGGTATTCTAGACACCGATTTTCCGACGTCTTGCCTGGAAAGAGGTTGGCGCGAATTTGAGGGGGAAGGAGGAAGATGGAAAGATCAGTTTGTAGTCCCCCTCGACCCAAGGCTGGGGAAACAAGGCTCCATCTCTCAATGAGGCTTAAATTGTCCTTTTCCCTCAAACATGATCCTCGCTTGGGCCATCAAAATGAACAAAGTTACTGGGTGGCCACCCCCCCTGGATCCGGTCAAAAAAAAAACTCAGTTTTTTTCCCTTTCCACCCCCCCAAATAGAGAGAAAAAAGCAGGAAAGGAGCCCTTTGTTGATCAAGGGAGACATCTGTTGCGTTGCTTACTTTCTTCAAATGTCACGGGGAACAACATCAGCGACGTGAAGAGAAAGGTCCAAGTAGCGTACGGCAGCAGAACCGCAGGCAAGGTGGCAGAAGCCAAATGGGTGACCTCGGGCAATCTTATTTCCACTCCCCAACGCGCAATGCGGGCAACATCCAAAACACAGAGCCCACTTAAGATCATGTGCCGGACTATCTGCGTCTAACAGTGTTTTTTTATGTGTTCCGGACCCAAAATAGATTCGGGGATATCCAAAATGGACTAATGCCCGACTGGCTCGCCACCCATAGGGTGTTGTCCTCCAGCAGCCACGTCTTTTGACGGACCTTCAACACAGCTGGAGGAGTCATTACAGACAAAGCACCCGGCTTTCCACAGATAATGTGGGTGTTTCACTTTCATCAACTGAATAGGCATGGATCCTGATGATCTGTGGCCCCAATTGCCGGGGGTCCCCGTTTATTGCCGGCCTATTTTACTTCCTCTTTAAACAAAAAAAGGGTCTCTTGAAAACTTTTTTTCAAAATGATAATTTCTTACTGCATTTTTTTTCTCTTTTCCAAAAGTTCATTTTGCTTTTTTTGCGTGGAGGGAAATGTAAAAGACGCAGGTTTCTGGCAACACCGTATTCCATTTTCTACTTTTTCTTTGAATTTTCGCATTTCAATGGTTTTTTAGTCATTGCTTTGGGTAAGCTATAAATTTTGGTCCTTTTTAACAGAAAAAAGGCTTTTAAGTGGATTTCTCCCTCAAATTTTTTTCTAGTGGTGAGAAGTCAAAATTTTAATTTTTTGGGGTCAGTACTGTGAATACAGCAATAATCATGGGCCTTTGGACAGAAATGTGGCTTTTAAGTGGCATTTTTCCCTCACAATTTTTAAAAGTGGCTGAGAATCATATTATAATTTTTTGGGTCATGTTTCGTGAGATACAGCAATAATCATGGTCCCTTTGGGAAAAGAAATGGGCTTCTAAGTGGATTTCTCCCCCCACAATTTTTTTACAGGGCGAGAAGCTTTTTTTTAATTTTTTTGGGTCATGCTGCTTTGAAATGCAGCAATTTACTACAGGTTCCTTTTATAAAAAAAAAAAGTTGTTTTAACAGACATTTTTTCTTTACAATTGTCCAAAATGGCTCAAGGGGCATGCTTTAAATTTTTGGGGGGCATTTTGCTGTGAATGCAGCTATACTACAGGTCCTATTATAAAAAATGTTGTTTCTAACAGAACATTTGTTCTTCACAATTATAAGAGTGGCTCAAGGGTGATGGGCTGTCAGAAACAGGAATAGGTAGGACACTTAATGGACACATTTTTGCAAAATGACTTGTTTTTTTGCAAGATCTTTAACATAGCTACCCAATCCTGTATTGAGACAACCCATTTAATACAAATAAAAAAAGAGAAACAAATTAAAAATGGTGAGATTCCACCCTATTTTAAAAATGTGTTTTCTAGAATTAAAACTGCTAAAAAACTTGCATGTACAAAATTAGCTGGTAAAAAAATTCCTCTGAATTGTACAAGGGAGGTACAGGAAAACTTGACCAGATGTAGGTTATTCAGAGGAATGGAGTAGGGGAGCACGGACAGAGAACAAAGTACAGAGACAATTTCCTCAGCACGTTGAGAAAAAATGAGAAAAAGAATCCAAGAAAAGGGCACCTGGGTGAACAGGAGCTTAACCACCAGTATTTCCAAGTGAAGCTCAATTGGTCCACACTCATATGGAGGGGAAAAGCGAAACCCAGGGAAAAATTGTCCGTGACAAAAGGTGGGAAGCTCACTTTTCCCCTTCCCGGGCACTTTTCGGCTCACGGGTTTTGTGCTGCGTCCACAGGGATTTCTAATGCCGTGAAAAAATGGTGGAGAGCCTTTTTTTACCGCCCCAAAATTTTCCCCGGCTTTGGGTCATGTGTGGCCCAGGACAGGTATAGTCATGTCCAGTAAACTAAAATGGTGGTTGAAAGACCCTTTTTTCCCAGGCACTTTTTAAAATTGGGGGTCATGCAGGTTTGGGGCTCTGCTTGGCCAGGACAGGTATAGTCAATGTCCAGTGAAACTAAAATGGTGGTTGAAAGACTCCTTTTTTCCGGCATTTTTAAAAGTGGGGTCATGCGGGTTTTGGGGCTCATGCTGCTTTCCCAGGACAGGATTTTCAAATGTCCAGTTCAAGTTAAAATGATTGTTCAAATCATTTGCCTTTGGCACTTTTTAATTTGTGGGTGATGCAGGTTTAAGGGTCATGCTGTGGTACAAGACAGGGATAGTGAATGGTCTGTGATTTTTTTTCTGTGGCTTTTATAACCTAAGTGTGTTGCCTAAGATGTAGCACGTATCCATTTGACTGTTGTGGATTTTAATTCCAGCTTCTCCAGCCCTGTTTGGTTGTAAGAATGCAGGTGTTGTTGCTCTCCCATATACTTTATTGGTCAGCGAGCATAATCTACAATCGACCATCGACTTTTGTCGATTTGGGTCGTCTATCGACCATCGACCGAGGTCGATGGCCAACGTAATCGCTCAACACTACCTATGATTATTTAGCCTTTTTGAAAGTTTAGTTGTAGTTTTTCCAGTATATTGGATACCACACTGACAAGTAATTAAATAAATCACATACGTACTATTACATGATAATTTACTCTTCATTTTAAATATTTCTTTGGTAGATGTAGACTGAAAAGAGTCTCCTACTACTATTATATTGCAACATTTACATGTCGGGAATTTGCATGGACCTGTTCCAGGTATGAGAGAATCTGGACTTTCTCCAGGAATAGATTCCTGTGGTAGTCTCAATCTGGAGGGGGCAACAAGATTTTTTATTGTTTTAGCCCTACGATAAATAATCTGCAGATTTTTAGGAAGCAGCGGTTTTAGAATGGGGTCCAGTAATAAAACATTCCAATGTTTTTGTAAAAGAGCATAGATTTCATGATGCTGTGAATTAAAAGTAGTTGTAAAAGAAAATTGTAGATCCTTGATCTTTTTACCATCTTTTTAGGGGGATCAAATAGATATCTACTTTAAGATATAGTGTTTGCTCTTCTTTTTGCACTTGATATTAGTTCAGAGGGAAAACCCTTTTCAACAAATTTAGAGGTGAGATGTCTAGCTTGATTTTCAAAATCCTCATCAGAGGTGCAATTTTTTCGCACCCGCCTGAACTGGCCGACTGGAATATTTTGCAGCCAGTTGCGGTGGTGGCAACTTGAAAAATGTAGATAACTGTTAGAGTCGCATACTTTAAAGGAAGTTTTAGATTGAACAACAGAATTATGGACAAACAAACATAAATCTAAGAATATAATTTCAGTAGAATTAAAAGTTACAGTAAAACTCAAACCCCATTGGTTTGTGTTGAGAAATTTAACAAACTCTTCGGCTGTTTCTGGTGTACCATGCCAGATAAAAATAAGGTCATCTATATACCTCTTAAAATATAAAATGTGAGATAGAAAAGGGTTAAAATCCGATAAAATGTGAAGTCTTTCAAAGAGGCCATGAACAAATTAGAGTAAGAAGGGGCAAAAACGAGTCCCATGGACCGTGCCCACCTTCTTGGTAAAATGGGTGGAGCCCTTATTGGAAATAATTATTCTTCAATATTAATTCAAGGCTCTCCAATACAAAACATTTAAAAGATGTAGAGAAAGATGAATCCTTATCCAAATAAAACTTCACAGCATCCAACCCCAGTTCATGTAAAATATAGGAGTATAATGAGGAAATGTCTAAAGTGAGAAATAAATATTCTGAACTCCACTTATACCCAACAAGGTCCTAAGATGTATCAGAACGCGAAAAGGGAAGTAGGTAGTCACAGAAAATCCACAAAATGTGATAAATTAGACAATGTAGATTCTACCCCGGAAATGAAGGGGTCCAGGTGGATT
>JAODAL010055328.1:0-24039 GCA_025379985.1 Phyllomedusa bahiana
GACCCCCAGATTTAAAAAAATTTCCCAAAAAGGGGGTCCCTTTAAACCAACCCTTTTAGTTTAAATGGAAAATTTCTAATCTGTCCCCGGGCCCAGTTTAACCCCAAAAGCTGCTGAAACCCCAGATTTTAAAAAGGGGGGAAAAAAAGGGGTCTTTTTTAACCAAATTTTTGTTTTAACTGGGCATTGACTATATCTTCCCCGGGCCAAAAGCAGGGGCCCCAAAAACCCGCATGACCCCCCGAAATTTAAAAAGGGGCCGGGAAAAAGGAGCTTTAAAACCCCCATTTTAGTTTTAAATGGACATTTGACTATACCCGTTTGGCCCACAGATGAAGTTAAACCGCCCCCACCCACAATTAAAAATTTCCCGGGGGAAAGGGGTCTTTGAACCCCATTTTTGTTTTAAAGGGGCATTGACTAAATCCCTTTTTCCCGGGCCAAGCAGGAGCCCAAAACCCGCCCCCACCCCCCCAAAATTTTTAAAAAAGGGCCCAAAAAGGAGTCTTTTAAAACCCCCATTTTAGTTGAACTGGGCATTAAATAATCTGCCGGGCCCAGAGGGGCCCCAAAAACCTCATTGGGGGCCCCAGATTTAAAAAAATGCCGGGAAAAAAGGGGGCTTTAACCACCAAATTTTTGTTTAAAATGGACATTGACTATCCCCGTTCCCGGGCCCAATGACCCCAAAACCTGCCGACCCCCAATTAAAAAGTTCGGGAAAAGGAGTCTTTAACCACCATTTTTTTTTAAAATGGCATTAAATATATCTGTCCCCCCTGCAGGAGCCAAAACCCGCTGACCCCCAGAATTTAAAAAATGCCGGAAAAAAGGGGTCTTTAAACCATTTTAAATTTTAACTGGGCATTGACTATTCCCGTTCCCGGGCCAAAAGAATGACCCCAAACCTGCCTTTACCCCAAATTTTAAAAAATTTCCTGGGAAAAAAAGGGGTTCCCTTTAACACCATTTTAGGTTTAAAAAGGCCCTTTTCCCATACCCGTTCTGACCCAGTAATGCCATTAAACCTGTCTGACCCACAGATTAAAAAAGTGCCGAAAAAGGAATCTTTAACCCCATTTTAGTTTGAACGGACATTGCCTATACCTGTCCTGGGTAACCTACATCTGGTTCAAGTCTTCCTGAACATCCCTTGTATCAATTCAGAGGAATATTGTATCAGCTATTTTGTTACATGCAAGTTCTTAGTAGTTTAATTCAAGAAAAACAATTTTTAAAATATGATGGAATCCCACCATCTTTTGTTTCTCTTTTTTTATTATTGTATTAAACGGTTGTCTCACTACAGGATATGCCTATGCTATTTTCAAGGATCTTGCAAAAACAAGTCATTTTGCAAATGTTTCCATTACAGTGTCCTACTATTCCTGTCCTCTGACAGCACCATCACCGCGAGAGTCTGTGCCACAGAGAGATGCGCGCGAGGATTGAAGACAAGCAGCGCGTGTCTGTTAGGGCGCGCGCGCGCCGAGAGAAGATTACAATAGGAATCTGTAGTCTTGTGCTGCTTTCAAAGGCAAAATGCCCCCAAAAATTCATTATTTAATTAGCCGAGCTTTTGGGACGATTGTGGAAGTTCCCAGAATGTGAGGCAGGATGAGAAACAAAATTTTTAGATATAGGCCTGTAAGTAAATTGCTGCATTCAAAGCAGCATGACCCAAAAAATTATAAAAATGACTTCTCAGCCTGCGCGGTGGTTAAAAATTGTGAGGGAGAATCCACTTAAAAGCACATTTCTTTCAAAGGACTATGAATTGTAGCTGTAGTCTTCAGCAGCACCATGAATCCCAAAAAATTATAAAAATGACTTCTCAGCCACTGTTAAAATTGTGAGAGAGAAATGCTAACTTAAAAGCCCCACATTTCTGTTCAAAGGACCATGATTATAGTTGTAACTCACAGCACCATGACCCAAAAAAATTATAAAAATGACTTCTCAGCCACTGTTAAAAAATTTGAGGGAAAAATTTGCCACTTAGAAGCCACATTTCTGTTCCAAAACCATGATTATAGTTGTATCTCAAGCACCATCCCCAAAAACCATGACAAGCGAAAAATTCAAAAAAGATGAAGTGAGAAAAAGGGAATAGGGTTTTTTGTCATAAACCCTTTGGTGTTTTTTACAGCTCCTCACAGCAAACCTTAAAAATAAAATTTTTGGGAACTGAGAATAAAATTGCATAAGAAATTATCTTTTTAAAAAAATTTTTTAAAGAGACTTTTTTTTCTTTTGAAGAGGAAGTGAAGAAACCCCGGAACTAATCGTGCCCTCAGAAATTGGGCCAAACATCTCTAGATCCATCCTTTTTAAACTTGATGAAAGCAAACGATCCAAAATTATCGGGGAAACCCGGGATGCGTTTGTCTTAATGATCCCCACGTCTGAAGGTTCCCTCAATTGCCGGGCTGCTGGGCGGACAAAACCCTATGGCGCGGCGAGCGGTCAGCCAATCACCATTTTGGATACCAAGAAGTAAATTTGGGTGGGAACACATCCAAAAACATGGGGTTTTTGAGACCAGAAGTCATGCACCATGATCTTAAGCTGTCTTTTGTGTTTTATTGTGCCCTCTTAAAACATGCTTTGGGGGAAAGGTGGAAATAAAGTTCCAGGCACCCTTTTAGGTTTCTGCCCCCTTTTGTCTGCTGCCCCCCGCTGGGCTAACTTGGCACTCACTGCGTCACTCGCGATGTTTTCCACCGGACATTTGAAAAACTTGAAGCAAACGAAACAGATGTCTCCATTGATCAATCAGCAAGCTCCATTTCCTGATTTTACTTTTCATTTGGTGGGTGGAAAAAAGTGCTGAGCTTTTTTTGTACGGGGAACCAGGTGGGTTGTTCTTTTTAGGTTTAAAATACGAGGATCATGTTGGAGGAAATGGAGCATCCAAACACCATGTGAGAGATGGAGCCTTGATTTACCAAGCCTCTGGTCGAGGGGCACTAGCAAACTGACTTCCTCATTTTCCCTCCCCGCAAAAAATTTTTGCCCAACCTCTTTTCCAAGGCAGGGACGGGGAACGTCGGTGTCCCGGAATACCTCCCCCCCTCCGCGTTTCCCCCGGCACAGCTCAACACGCCCAAACTTGCCTCAGATGATGCACCCTAGATTTGAGATGCCCGCTTAAAACACCCGGGCCCCCAAACCACTCCCAAAGAAGACCGAAAAAATTGTAAACTGTCGGCCTTATGGTTTCGACGGGAAAAACTCCGTGTCCGCATCTTGTCCGTCCCCCTCCGTTGCTGGCGGGACCTATGTTTCAGATGCCCAAACGATCGTTCCAAACTAAGATCACCACAATGCTCATGCTGACAAGGGCTTTTTCCGAACTCCATTTGGTGGCTTCTTAAAAAACAGCAAAAAGGGTGCAGAGCTCTTTCCCTGCCCCACCTCGGGGGCCCAAAAACACCCCGAGGCCGCACCGCTGCTTGTCAGGGTCATTTGTCACTTCGTACTGCGTAAGGCATTCGCTGCTCCCACAACGGGGAAATGTGGGGGTGGAACCGGTGTTCCACGTCAACAATGAGACTTTTGACGGGAGGCCGGCGACCGGGCAACACAGCCAGGCAGGACGAAGCAGGGTCAAGGGCGGAAGTGCAACTCAGACCCGAGCCTTCCTCAGCAGGCACCCAGCCCCGGGGTAGCGTTTTAGAATTTTTCTGGACGACAAGGTTCATGACATGTCCGGGAAAGGGAGTCTCCAGCCTCGACTTAAAGGGGGCCAGCAGATTTCGACTGTTATTGCACACCCCTTCCTGGCAAAAGGGGTTCTTGTCACCCAGCCAGCGTTTTGGTCTCTTTTGCGGAAAAGCCACCAACTCCTACCGTGTGTGGACGGTCTCCAAACAGATTAATTTCAACACGGCCGGGTTTTCCCTGGGACCGTGTGCCACCAAGGCCCTTTGGGGGGGAAAAAACCCTGCACCATCCCGGGGTTTTGAAGAGCGTGCGCCGACCTGAGAGCCACCGCCCCCCCCCAAGACTTCCCCCAGCTCACCTAGTGAGCTGCACATAATAAGCGGCCTGGCCTGCTTACTTCCATGTGTCGAGGTAAAGATGGACTTTTCCAGACACAGAAGAGACAACGGCGCTTAAAATTTTTTGATGACACGGGGCGGGCCCGGGGCAGGGACAGCTT
The DNA here is from genome assembly GCA_025379985.1 of Phyllomedusa bahiana. Classification (NCBI taxonomy): domain Eukaryota; kingdom Metazoa; phylum Chordata; class Amphibia; order Anura; family Hylidae; genus Phyllomedusa; species Phyllomedusa bahiana. The sequence goes on from JAODAL010055328.1 coordinate 4,166, forward strand.
TTCGGAAAAAAAAAATGCCGCTCGGCACTGGTTTTGGTGAAGGCAAGGGCCCTGACGGGGCGGAACCCTTTGGTCCCCAATGAAAGGCAACATTTCCAAGGCCAAAACCCTGGCAATCCCCACATTCAGACTTTTGGCTTTGGGATTTGTCAGGGATACCCCTTTCGCCCCCTGCCCGGCCCGGGGGGCCACCCGTGCCCCGACTCCGAGGGGCGCCCCTCCCGCACCTCGGCCCGGGGGGTCCGCTCATCCCGCCCCGGCCCCCAAATGACTTACCCGGCCTCGTCCGCCCCGTCCCCCGGGTCTCTCGGGTGCCGGCGCCGCCCCTTAGGGAGCGTGGCCCGGCAGTCTGAGTTTTAAAAAGGGAAGGCGCCGAAATTTGGGCCATTGCCGGGCATGCCCCTATTTTAGCCCACCCCTCTTCCCAGGGGCCTTTCCGGATCTTTAGTGCACATGCCTTTTGGGGAAAGCTTTTTCCCAGAAACCCTGTCTTGCCTCCCGTTTTATCAGACCACTTTTGCTTACGTTTTTACCGACGCACACCTTGCCGCCTGCCCTGACCTTCTGCCTGTCTACGTTCACGAATCATACAGCCGCCTGCCCAGACCTTTCTTGCCTGTCCCCGACTAGGCGAGCCTGCCTGCCGATTCCGTACCTCGCCATACCCTTGCCGCCACCGCAGGCAACCCCGCAGTGGTAGTGACCTGGTGACTCCCCGCCGCGCAAGCCTCCCGCTTTGCGCGTGGCTCTGGTTGACAACCACGGGACCCACTTAAGACTCCACTCCCTGGTGTGGGCTTACACCATCGCCTGCGGTGGTCCAGCGGATATTCCACCTCAGAACCGTACACAGTAAGATCCGGCCATGGATCCCGCCAAGAAAGGCGTCCTTGCCGAGCGACCCGCCAATATCACCACCGTCGTGGTCAAACAATCAAAACAGACACGCCAGCACGCAAGCAGGTCGAGCAGCTCTCCTCCAGAAGCAGGAGCTCAACGCCACTCAGCCAGCAGCAGCGGCCGCAGTGGTTTCCTCCCCGTGACAGTCGCTACAGTGGTCCTAAGCTCCGCTTGGCCATGCCGCAAAGTTCGACGGGTACCCTAAGGCATGCAGGGCTTACACTCACCCATCTCCCCTTCATGTGGAAACTTATGGCTGGTCAGTTCCCTCGGAAAGATCCAAGTGGCCCTTCGAGGTCAGCTCCTCTCGGGTAAAGCCCTAGGCCTGGGCAACTCCTCTCTGGACCGAGGCCGATCCGGTCACCGCTGACCTGGTGACAATTCCTACAGGAATTCTGTAGTGTCCATCGAAGAGCCTGCCCCGCGCTTCGTCAGCCGATAACCGCCCTGTTTGAACCTCAACAAGGGAAGCCTCGGGGAACTACCCTGCATTATCCCTCACATTGCATCGGAGCTGGCTTGAACGATTAGCGTTGTGCGCCACGTTCAGTCAGGACTCTCCAAGCCAGATAAAGGAGCCCTCGCCGCCGGTGACCATACGTCTTCTTTAAAGCGAGCTCATCCATTTGGCTAACCTGGATAGATATCCGCTTCACATAGAGACGTGAGGAGCCCGCCAAGAAGCAAGAACTCAGACCCTACCACGCCGCCTGTCCTCCTGCTCGGGTGTTTTCTACGGCCTCCACAGCCTCCTTCCACCAGCCGTGAAAGAGGCCATAACCTGTGGAATAGAGCCCACCTGACTCCGCAGGAACTTGACCAATGGCGTAAGGAAAACCTATGACTCTACTGTGGCAGCCCTGAACATCTCCTCAGGGGTTGCCTGCTCCGTCCGTGGCGGCCAGGAGACGAGCACTACCTAGGCTACGTGGAGGAGGCGCCCCTAGGGGTTGTACAGTCCCTCTCCTCGTCAGAAACATAACCCGTCCTGGTCACACGGAAGCCGGTACCACTTTCAACTTCAGCTCCTGGACTCCGGTTCGAGGCAGGGAACTTCTTGGACGCTGCCGTGGTGAACTCAACACCATCTTCCTGGTTCTCCTTGAGAGACCTATCCCATCTACTCCGTCAGGGGTAGATCCTCAGCATCTAGTCCGTTACCGTACGGAGCCACTGTTCCTTCAAATTGGAGCACTGCACAAAGAGACTGTCCATTCTATGTGTTACCCCCTGTCTTCCTCGCCCATCCTATTGGGTCTTCCGTGGCTGCAGCAACATGCCCCGGTGCTTGACTGGCAGACGGCGAAAGTTTTGCTATGGGGTCCAGAGTGTCGGGTCACGCAGTTTGGAAGGCACCTCGCCCGTGCATACCGCTTCTCCGGTACCGTCAAAAGCTCAGCGGGTCTCCCCGCATATAACGTGAGTTTTCTGATGTCTTTCCGAGAAAAGCAAGCAAGACCTTGCCGCCACATTCCGACCATATGATTGCTCTAGTTGATCTTCTGCACCGGTACCACCCTCCACGGGGCAGAGTCTACCCCTTATCCTATCCTGAGACTCAAGCCATGTCTGAATACATCCGGGAAAATCTACAGAAAGGATTATTCGAAAGTCCTCTCTCCCTGCGGGAGCAGGATTCTTCTTTGTGGAAAAAAGGAACGGCCCTACGAACCCAGCATCGACTACCGGGGTCTAACAAGATCACGGTAAAGAACCGTACCCTATACCTTTTGATCATGGAACTATTCGACCGACTACAGGCGCAAGGTCTTTTCCAAGCTGTGTTCTGAGAGGTGCCTACAATTTATGGTCCGGATCCGCAATGGCGATGATTGTGAAACGGCCTTCAACACCAAGACGGCCACTTCGAGTACCTGGTGGATGCCTTTCGGACTCTTTAAGGCGCCTGCCGTCTTCCAGGAGTTTCGTTAACGATGTCTTCAGGGATCTTCTCTATACCTGTGTCGTAGTCTACCTGGAAGACATCCTGAAGTTTTACTCACCTGACTTGAGACTCACCGCCTTCACTCCGTCAAGTGCTACAGCGCCTCGAGCTAATCACTTTTATGCCAATTAGGGAAGGCCTCTTCCCATCATGTCACCTTCCGTTCCTGGGTTATATTATCTCGGACCACGGGCTACGGATGACCCAGCCAAGTTGGTTCAGCCTTATAAAATTGTCAATGGCCACGCCCAGTGGGCCTGCGGCCATACAACGGATTCCTGTGCTTCTGCAACTTCTACCGGCAGTTTATTCCGAACTTCTCCACGCTGGCGCTCCCATGTGTGGCCCTTACGAGGAAGAACGCCAATCCACGGAGCTGGCCCTTCCGAGGCCGAGGAAGCGTTTCACCAAGCTAAAATCGTCCTTTGCCTCTGCTTCCATCCTGTCGGCCGACCCACGAAACCCTTCTCGCTTGAAGTAGATGCCTCATCGTGTAGCGCTGAGCAGTCCTTCACGCAAAAAGGGCCCAAAGGCAAAACATTCACTTGAGGCTCTTTTTTCTAAAACCTTTTCACAGGCCGAGGAGAATACACCATTGGAGATCGGGAATTATAGCCATAAAACTGACCCTGGAATAATGGCGATATTTGCTGGAAGGGGCCCGGCACCCATCTTATCTCTCGGATCATAAAAACCTCCATACCTCCAACAGCCCACGACTTAATCCACCTTCAGGCTAGGTGGTCCGCTTTTTCTTCTCCTCTTTAATTTTTCCAGATTCATTTCCGCCCTGCCGAGAAAACGTGAAGGCAGATGCCTCTCCCGTGCCTCCGACGTGGTGGGTGAAGAAGCGATCCCCAGAGCACATAATTACCTCCGGAACGACTTATCTCCGCAGCCCCTGTCGTCCTCCGAACGTCCCACCGGGGAAGACATATGTCCCGCTCTGCGCTCCGTACGTCTCCTGAAGTGGGGTCACTGCTCTCTAGGTGGCCGGGCACTCCGTGCCCACAAAACGTTTCTCCTGATTTCCGTACTATTGGAGGCCGGAACCTCGCTACGGACGGTTAAAGAGTTCTCCCCAGGCGTGTACCTCCTGTGCTCGCAACAAGGCCTCCGCCACAAGCCGGCGGGCTCTTTGCACCTCACTGCCCATCCCTACGCAACCATGTTCTCACGTAGCGAAGGACCGTCATATCCGAACCTACCCCCGTCGTCGGTATACCGTTGTGTGGTGGGTGGCTAGCAGGTTTCTAAAATGGCACATTTTGGTCCCCGACAGGTCTGCCTTCGGCCCGCGCCTGGCCCGAGCTATTTTATCACATTTTTCGTCTGCACGGTCTCCCACCTCCAAATCATCTCTGATATTCCGGGGGGTGCAGTTTGTTTCTAAATTCTGGCGGCCCCATTGCGCATAAACTCCAGGTGAAGCATGGACTTCTCCTCGCTTCCACCCTCAGACCTAATTGGCCAGGTGTAGAGAGTGAATCAATTCTGGATGTAACCTGCTCCACTTCGGTCCTGCATGGCAAAATGACAGGGCCAACTACATTCCATGGCGGAATTTTCGTATAATTCCCTAGAGTCAGAGTCCGCAGGTGCCTCTCCCTTCTACGTTGTGTAACGGCTTACATCCCGCCCACCTCTCCCACTAATCTCATCCGAGGTCCCATGCTGCTGACAACTCTGGTCATGACATAGGGACCGTCTTGGTCCCCTTACCCCCAATCCATGCTCCGAGCTGTCTGACCACAATAAGGCGCAGGCAGATAAAAAGAAGAAGCCATCCTCCTGTTCTTCTCCCCGTGATAAGGTGTGGCGTCAGCCCGTATATGTCCGACTCAAAAATCCCCCTCCTACAAACTGGGACCCTCCGCTTTGTAGGACCCTTCGAGGTCCATAGCGCATAAACCCGGTGGCCTATAAACCCGGCTCCCTCCTACCAAGCTTATCCCGAACTCCTTCCATGTCTCGCTACAAAACCCCTGGGTCCATAATCGAGCTTCTCTCGAAGGCAGTCCATCCTCCGTCTGTGGCTGATGCCGCTAATGTCTTTGTGGTAAGAGAAATCCTGGTATGAGGAGGCCTAAAGGGAACGTTTATTTTCTAGTTGACTGGAAGGGTTCGGGCCCGAAGGAAAGATCTGTGGGAAGCCGAAGGGAGAACATACCTGGACCGCAGCATTATTCAAAGAAATTTCTCCACTCTAAAAGGAAGGGGGGGACCCAAGGGGGGGGGGTACTGTCACGGATATCCGCGACCCTCGTCCCGGTCGCAGGGCATCCGACCCCCGACTCCGAGGGGCGGGGGGTGGGGGGTGGGGGGGGGGGGGCGGGGGGGGGGGGGGGGGGGGGGGGGCACGCCCCGTCCCGCACCTCCGGTCCGGGGTTCCGCTCATCCCGCTGCCCGGGGTCCCCAGTGACTTACACGGCCTCGCTCCGTCCCCGTCCAGTCTCGTCCCCTCTCGGCGTCGCGGCGACCGCCCTAGGAGCGCGCGCGCCGGCAGTCTGAGATTTAAAGGACAGTGCGCCGGTAATTGGCCATTGCCGGGCACTGCTCCTATTTTTAAGCCCACCTCTTTCCCAGTGTCCTTTGACCGGATCTTTAGTGCACATGCCTATTGGGACAAGCGTTCCAGAAAGCCTTGTCTTGCCACCGATGGGGGTTACCAGACCCTTTGCTTACGTTTACCGACCACATCCTTGCCGCCCTGCCCTGACCTTCTTGCCTGTCACGTTCACGGAATCCCAGCGCTGCCCTGAACCTTCTTGCCTGTCCCCGACTACGAGCCTGCCTGCCGAGTCCTTACCTCGCCTACCCTTGGCCGCCACCGCATGCAAGCCCCGCCAGTGGTAGTGACCTGGTGGACGCCCGCCGCAGCAAGTCCATCCCGCTTTGGGCGGCGGGCTCGGGTAAATTGGGGGAAACCCATTTGGGACTCCACCCCCTGGTGGGGTTTAAACCCCCAAATCGCCTGGGGTTTGGCCCCAGCGGATCCACCTCAAGACCGTAAAAGGGGCCAGGGCGGGGCGGTTTTTTCTGGCAAAAAAAATGCCTGCTCGGAAATCTGGTTTTGGGGGCAGGAAAGGGGCCTGAGGGTGGGGGCCCCCATCTGTGCCACCAGAGGGAAAGGCAACTTTTCCCAAAGGGCCAAAACCCCTGGCAATCCCAAAACATTCAGGTTTTTGGGTTTTTGGGAGGGTTTGGGTTAAAGTGTTTCTTCTTTCCCCAAACCGGGAAAGACAGAAGGCGGGCTGCAAAGAGGGGCCGTGAAAAACGGCACGGGGTCGTCAAACGGGGGAAGGAAAAGGGGGTTTTAGGAGGGTCTTTTTGGTGCTGGGGTACACGGGCGACGGTGGAGGCGAAGCGGAGGCTGCCCCGATCAGGGCTCGAGGGGATGGGCAGTGAGGAAGCTTGGTGGTGGCGGGGGGAGGTGGGGGGGAAAGAAAAAAGGGTTTGACTGGGTTGGGGGCCCCGGCGTCGGTCGGGCCCTTTTTTGGGCCAAGGGGTTTGCCCCCTTTTAAACCCTCATGGCATTCGCTGCATGTGATTGACATGTTGGGGGGGGAAAAAAACCCAACCTAAGGTTTTTGGGCCTTACTTAGTTTTTTAGGGGAAAAGGGCGGCATTGAAAACCGCTGGGTGAATCGAGGCATGCTAAAAAAGGGGCCCAGGCTTGAGAGGCCGGGAAACCTTTTTGCCCGGGGGGAAAAGGAGGAGCTGGGTTTCCGTGACCGTGGCAACCGGAATCAAAATCAGCGGACTTCTGCGCCCCGCCCTCCCCCCCCTTTTTGAGGGGGGACCCGTACTAACACTCCCCACCATCGTCTTCCTCCTGCCCCAGTGTTGAAGCGCCCCGCAAGCAAATTCGCTGAAAAGACCATGTTGGAATCCGAAATGTCGTCGTATCTTTCATCAACACAGGGATTTCGCGCCCTGACATTTTTGCATCCAGGAGCTGCGGGTACAAGCAAGGGGGACTGCAAGGCGTTCCCCGGACCCCCCGGGTTTTTTTTGGGCCTTTTTGCCCCGGCTTCCTTCTCCTCCTCTTATGGCTTCAGAAACTTTGGGGGGGGCAGAGCGAGAAAATCATCCTTCCCTTTTGGGCCCCTTGATCTTTTTAAAATGGCCCTTTTGACCCCCAAACCCCCCCTTTTGTCTTTAAAGAGGTTTCAGACAATGGATTATCCCCGTGGTGCGTACAAAAGAGTTGACATTTTTGGGGTGCTTCAAGTTTGGGAAGGATGCTGTGAAGGGAAAGAAAGAAAATTTGTGGCCGTGACTTTAGAGGACGAGGATGTAAGACGCGGATTCAGGGTTTCATTAAAAACCCCTGAAAACAGATTGGCGACGCTTTTCGTTACTGAGAAAATTTACGGGCCCCCGACCCCCCGGGTGAAGGGGCCCGAAGGGCCTGCAAATGACGACCGCTTTGGGAAACCCCAGCAAATTTTTAATTCCCCCCCCCCCCCTCCCTCCCCCCGTGACTTACAGCGGTAAATGCTCCTTTTTTAAAAAAAAACCCACCCAACTACTTTAAAAACTTTAAATTTTCTGATTCAAATAAGTTTTTTAAGGATCACAGCAAAAAGTAGAGCTGTTTTTCTGTGAAAAAAGAATAATTTCGCTGAGCTGTTTCACAGAGGGAGAGCCACGCCTAATTTCTTGGAGTACTGACACACACTGATCATTGAACAGGAAGGGCTTTTCTATGTAAAAAAAGAGGTTATGTGATTTTTACGCCAATCGGGAAACCCTAAAACATCCCCCGTCATGACGGCACACACACTCACCCTGCTGTATTCTGTAAAACTGATTTGAGGCCCCCAAAAAGGGCAGGAAGTTGGGCCCAAAATGGCGCAATTTCAAAAATCATGCACAGATTTTAACCTTTAAAAAATCCCCGGATCTAAAAAATCCCCCCTCAAAAGTAAATTTCCCCTCCCGATTTCAACTTTGTCGAAAAAAATCGTAAAAAATAATCCCCCCCTGCTACTATCCCCCCCATGCCAACAAGAGGTTGTGTGTGACAAAACCCCCCCCACTTTGGGTTTGGGGTTTCCCGTTGTCATCTGGGGGAAAGTGTAAGGGCCCAGTGCGTGGTCAACACCGGCCGGTAGATAAAAAGGATGCTGTGGGCCCCGCAGGGGGACTCCTGCTGTGCGTCCCCCTTTCTGTGCTTCAAACTGTGTGGCTCCAGTAACCTACTTGTGTTCTTTGAAGCTGTGATGGGTCCCTTAAACCTTTTAGCTTTTTTTTTTAGCTGTCGCGGGCCCTGGGCTTTTTCAGGCAAAATTCCCATTTTCCCGTTTTTTTTTGGGCAGTTTTGCCCCCTTAAGTGCCCTTTGGGAATTTTTTTAGTGAAACGGGTTCTAAGGCGGGGGGGGGAGTAATTGGGCGTGTCATAATTTTAAAAAACAACATTGGGAGAAGGGCCAAACCAAGCTCCCTCTTCATAAATTTTAAACATGGCACAAAGGTTTTTACGCCCCCCTGGGAGGCTCTTTGGGAGCCTGGAAAAAGCTGTTTTTTAACGCGATTTGTCCGAATAATTCAGGGAAAGGAAACAAATTTTTTTCCCCAAAAATTTGGCGAAGCGGCAAATCGAATTTTGGGGAAATTTGCCCCTCTCTAAATTTTGAACCACAAGTCTCAAACAGACCCTGGTGTGCTGACTCTTGCTTTTGTTAAAAAAAGGGTGGGGAGCACAAAAATTTTTAAAATTTTAAACACTTACCAAAAATTTCAATTTATGTCATTTAATGTAGTAAAAAAAAATCTGAACAAAATGTTATTATTAAAATAATAAAAATTACATTAAAAAGTAACTAAATTGCTTTAAACTCCATAGAGAAGAACAGAAGCTCATAAATGTCAATCATGTTTTAAAAATTTTCCCTCTTTTACTATGTCTCCCTATGTCAATCTCAATTTGTGGTTGGAATGTTACAAAGGATAAGTAGCATCCAGCGTCCCCAGGCTCGGGGGTTCATTTTCTTACGATTTTTTTTATGCGCCTTTTTTCAGGTTTGCGGATGCCCTAGGTGCTAAAACTTAAAAAACCCCATAAAAAAACCACTTTTGGAAATACCCACTTAGGAATATTATCCAAGGATAGTATATATCGACCCCACAGGTGTTTCACAATTTTTTTAGTGTTAGGCCGTGAAAATGAAGTAACATTTTTTCCAACAATCTGCAATTTTAGCTGAAAATGTTTAATTTTTTACAAAGAATGCTGTAAAAAAAAAAAGCAACCAAAATTTTTTACACAATTTTTTCCCAATTTCAGCCATACCTTTTATGGGTTGTAAATGTGTTAGGGGCATGGCAGGGGTACAAGGGAGGGGGCGCAAATTTGGCTTTTGGAAACAGAAAATGGGGGGTTTCCCATGTGATTTGCAAACCCCCCAAAAGTACCAGAACGGGTAAAACCCTTTCCCAGAGTTTGCCTCATTGGTTTTAAACACCCCAAGGGATCCCTCTAGGGGGTATTTTGCATTTTGGGGCACAGGTTTTCCCATAGGTTTTTTTAGCATTGGGCCATGAAAATGGGGGAAAAAAAAACAGTTCCATCATTGTTTTTTGGGTTTCAATTTTACAGCGTTCGCCATGCGGTATAAGTGACAGGAAAACTTTACTATGTGGTTCGGTACAATTGCAATGATATAGATTTTATATAGATCTTTTACACAATAGTGTATTTTGTCCTATTCTGGATACAGAACTGGTCGTGGGTTTGTTTTTTGCAGAATGAGATGACGTTTTTACTGGTACCATGTGGTGCTTTGATCAATTTTTATTAAGATTTTTGTGAGGCATTTTGAACAAAATACAGCAAGCCTGGAAGTGTTTTGAGTGGGATGAGCTGTCATTTTTATTGGTATCATTTTTGGGGGGACAAGGCTTTTTGATCAGTTATAAATCCCTCTTTTGGGAAGCAGGTGAAGGAAAAATCTGAATCTTCGGGGTTTTTTATTTTTATTTTTAAAAGCGTTCACCTTGCGTATCCGTGACAAGTTATTTTATCTGTGGGTTGATTGATTATGGGGGATTTCCCAATTTGTATAGTTTTTTATGTTTAAGCGTTTTGAAAAAAAAGTGTTTTTAACAAAAGTTATGCATTACTGTCTTCTGATAGCCATAACTTTTAAATTTTTCTGCATACTGCACTGTATAAGGACTTTTTCTTTGCAGGATGAACCAATGTTTTAATTGGTACAACTTTGGCGTTTATATGAGTTTTTGATCGGTTTTTATTTCATTTTATGTGCTGCAGGATGAACCAAATTTGCAATTCTTTGATTTTTTTTTTTTAACAACGTTCACCATGCGAGTAATTTAACATGACGTATTCATAGGGCAGGTTGTTACCCACGCAGCGATACCAAATATGGGCATTTTATTTATTTTTGATCTTTTCTGGAGCAATTGGCAAATGTAAAGGGGAAAAGGATGGTGTATGTGTTTTTATTTTATTTTTCGTGTTTATGTTTCACTTTTTACTTTTTTACACTTCTTTCACTTTTCCCCAGCTGGGATTTGTATCAATGATCTTCAGATTGCTCATACAAAAGGAGACCTGTACACAACATTTCTGCTTTATACTGGTCTCCATGGCAACTACCAATCACCATGCCCACAATGCATTGCGGGCATGGTGACGTCACAGGCATCCTGGGAAGTGTTTCTTTCACTTCCCAGGCTGACTGGTAGGAGACCAGCTGTGATGATTGTGCAGCAGCCGCAACTAGAGCAAGCAGGATGAGCTCACTCTTCCTGCCTGCAACTTAGCTCAGACGATTTTAATAGATCATCAGAGCTAAGGGGTTAATCACCCACAGCCGGAGCTCACTGTGGCCGTGGGTGATGCGGCATAAGCCCACATGATCTCCAGAACGTACCCATATGTCCATTTGCGGGAACGCACTTCCCGCTAGGACTTATGGGTACGTCCAGGGAAGGGGTTAAGAGTAGGCTAATTTTAACATTGAGTGATAGAATATCAAAAAAAAAATCCAGAAATTATATGGATTGTCCTTAAAAACGATTTCAGTGCCTTAGGCCAAAGGCTGAAGGCAAGGACCTCCAAGGAAATATTTTCAGAAGTACTACCTGTACCACGGTTCACACCAGAGAAATAGCGGGAGATTAGAGAGGTGAATAAGTGGCTCAAAAATTGGTGTAAGAAAAAGGGATTTGGATTTTTAGGACAACTGGTCTGACTTCTCAATCAAAAAGATGAAGGAAACAGCTCACTTACTTAGTCAGTTGGTGGACTTGATATATGCGGTGCTTGGACGCCTGAACAACTCCTCCTCAGGCAGGTAATCAGATTCCTCTTTCTTACTGCTGCTGCAGGTCCGGAAAACAATGCTTGTAATGATTCCAGGAGCTCGCCGTCTTCTAAAAACTTATTGTTTTATTGTGCAATGTTTAAAATACATGGCAGGGAGTAGTTACACAAACTCTGCAAACAAATACATGCTCTTGGCACAAGAGCAAGAGCATGTATTCGTTTGCAGAGTTTGTGTAACTACTCCCTGCCATGTATTTTAAACATTGCACAATAAAACAATAAGTTTTTAGAAGACGGCGAGCTCCTGGAATCATTACAATCGTTGTATGCCGGACCTGCAGCAGCAGTAAGAAAGAGGTAAATGGTCTGACTTATGTCTTGGCTAAATACTCTATGCTAGAGGTGGGCTGCACCTAAATGGGGAGGGTGCAACTGTACTGGGGGACAAAATGGCCAGGAAGTTGGAAGAATATTTAAACTAGGGACTGGGGGGAGGGCAACTACAAAGATAGTGCGCAAGATAGAGAAGATAGAGAGCTGGGAATTTGGAATAAAACAGGGGGTGGTGTGGAGGGTGGGGGTGTAGCAATGTTAAAAAGAACAGCTATAAAGGAATAAAAACCGAAAAATCTCTAAATTGCATGCTGACCAATGCCAGGAGTCTGACCAACAAAATAAATGAAGTAGAACTATTTATTGCTGAAGAAAAATATGACATAGTGAGGATAACTGAAGCATGGCTGGATGAGAGCTACGACTGGGCAGTTAACTTACAGGATTGCATTTTATTTAGAAGAGATCGTAAATACCAGAAGGGGGAGGTGTATGTCTCTATGTAAAATCGTGTTTGAAGCCAACACTGTGGGAAGATATAGATACAGAAAATGAGTATGTGAAGTCATTATGGATAAATATACATCAGGGTAATAATAACAAAATTCTACTAGGGGTCTGCTATAGGCCCCCTAATACAACAGAACCCATGGAAGATGTACTCCTCAGGCAATTAGATGAGGAGGCTAATCAGAATGAAGTTGTTATTATGGGCGACTTTAACTACCCAGACATAAATTGGGAAACTGACACCTGTAGCTCTCATAAAGGAAACAGGTTTTATCAATACCTGTAGATAATTACCTTTACTAAATGATGCAGAAACCGACTAGAGGAAAGGCCCTTCTAGACTTAATATTCACTAATAGACCTGACAGAGTAACAAAGGTTCAGGTTGGGGAGCCCCTAGGAAATAGTGACCACAATATAATACATTTCCATTTGTCCTTCAATAAAGTTTTTTTTGTCTAAGAGCCACAAAAACAATGAATTTCAGGAAGGCTAATTTTATTCTGCTTAGAGAGGCCCTAAACCACATTGACTGGGACAAGGTGTTTGAATATAACAGAACAAATAATAAATAGGAGATCTTTAAAAACATCTTAAGCACCCACTGCAAGAAGTATATTCCTCATGGTAATAAAAGAATTAGAAACAGGAAAAACCCAATATGGATCAACAGAGATGTAAAGGAGGCAATACATAAAACCTATATATATCTACAAGGGGCCAGCATCTAACTGCTGGGGCCAATATTTACCTGCATGGTCAAGTATCTACCTACAGGGGGCCAGTATCTACCTGCATGGGCCAGTATCTACCATCTGGGGGCGAGTATCTACCAACACAAGGGCAGTATCTAACTACAGGGACCAGTATCAACCTACAGGGAGCCATATCTACCTACAGGGGGCAGCATCTACCTACATGGGATATATATATCCCATGTAGCTAGATATATATATACCAGTAGAGACAAGCATCTGCTTACAGATGGCCAACATCTACCTACAGATGGTCAGCATCTACTTACAGGGGGTAAGTATCTACCTACAGGTTATCTACCAACAGGTTGCATCATCTGCCCACAGGGGGTCACTATCTACCTACAGAGGGCCATGTCTAACTACAAGGGGCCAGTACCTACCTACAAGGGGCCATGTTAACCTACAGGAGGGCAGTATATATCTACAGGTGGCTGTATTCCTACCTATCTACCTACAGAAGACATATATACCTACTTATCTTCAGTGGGGCATTTATACCTACCTATCTACAGGGCGCTGTAAACATCCCTTTCTACCTACAGAGAGCATATATACCTACCATCTACATGGGGTTGTATACCAACTTATCTATCTACAGGGGCTGTATACTACATACAGGAGGCAAATATACCTATCTAGCTACAGGGGGCTATTATACCTAGCTACAGGGCCTATATATGTACCTACTGGGGATCTATATACCTACCTACTTAATGGTGTGGAACATTGCTACCTATTTGCTTAATGGGTGGCACCCATACTAGAAGTGGGAATTGATATTTTTCTTTTTTTACATGGAAAATATCCATATGCATGTACTGCTTTCCAAGATAGAAAAAGGGCAGGATTTGCGATCCTTTTAGCCACTGTAAGGGGGTCAGCTCAGTGGTATAGCTGTCCCAGGGCAATAGAGACCCAGACAGCATTTATGTCCAAGCACGGTTCTTGTCCGGCGTTTATTTGCGGATGGCAGACAAAAGACGTATGTCAAAACAAACTATATACAAAATACCTAAACAGTACCTAAACAGTAGTATTCCTTACTACAGTCTTTATGCTTTGGTGTAGCCTCTCAGGCCTAAACTTTCCCGGCCTGTAATTACAGACACACCCTATTCAGCTCACTAGCTGACTTATATAAATCAGCTAAATCCTGGCCTGGAACACGGAGAGCAGTCACCCACCCAAATCTTTGACTGCTCCCGGTAAAAGTCGTCCCAGACCAAGCTGTGTTCCCACAGCTAAACTACACTGCTAAACATGTGCCAACTACCTACCGTAGCTGACACAGAACAAAACGACGGTTTCTACCTAACCGAGACCAGGTTTCTCTGTGCCGAGCGTTAGTCTCACCATGTCTGGCGCGAGAACTCGGGGGCTATGTTAAAAACCCCCCATTCAACACCTTACCAATCAGGGCCTTACACCAATAAGTGCCCCATTGCAGTTATATAGTCCATTATTGATTCGAGTGGTAGATACATTATTCTTCAAGGCTTGCTTAACGCACCTCCTATAGAATTGTGCAATGTTTATGCTCCTCACCAACTTTACATTCCTTAAAATAGTGTTAGGAAAACTCTCAAAATTGTTGGTGGCTATGTAAATTTTTGGAGAGGATTTTAATGTTTCTTTTTTGGAAACTATGGACAGACTTCAACTTTAGAATAAGCCCCCTACACTATCTCATCTCTGACTTTGTAGAGAGTTTCATAAACTCTTTCGTAAATATTCATTATTTGATCTCTGGAGGATTGCTCAAACCTTGTCTTTCTATTTTCCCCCCATAATACACATACCCATATGCACTATTTTTTTCAAAATGTATTGGCTTTACGTTGCATGAAATCTTGGCTCACAGGCTTTCAATATTACTTCTGAATCTGAAGGGGGCAGACAACACCAGAAGAGCTATTGACTTATTTAATGCGATTAACAAAACAAAACCAAGAAGCTCTGTTTCTAAGCCTTGATGTGGAAAAGGCCTTTGATAGACTCAATTGGTGGTTTCTGTTTGCAGTATTGAATACATTTGGTATTAAAGGCCAATTTATTAATGCCATCAGGAGTCTCCTCTCTTGCCCCTCAGCATCAATTAGACTGCCCACTGGTATGTCTACACCCTTCCTTATTTTTAATGGCACAAGACAAGGTTGCCCTTTATCCCCTTTGATATTTGTGATGTGTATTGAGCCAGTGGCTTCAGTCATTCATCTAAATACAGATATCAGGGGAATAACGGTAAGGCCATGTTCACACGGTGTATTTGCAGGGCGTAATTACGCCCCGCAATTAGGCCGTGCGGACGGGGACGGGGGCGGGAGCGGGGGGCTGGCACCTCGCCGACCCATAGACAATCATTACCAGCGGAGCGTATACGCCGCTGGTAATTCACATTTCACTTATCCCCCTTCTGCGGCGTATTCGCCGAGCAGGGAGAGGAGACATAATCCATAGTTCTCTATGAGAACTGTGGATTACCGTAATGACTGGGAAACGTATTCCAGACATAATTTGCGACGGCCGGCGCGTAATTACGGACTGAAATATTTTCCCATTTTAAGGCCTTGAACATAGATGAAGAGATGTGGAATTTAAAATTTCCTTGTTTGCATATGATATTTTGCTTTCTCTTGCCTCTGCACATATCTCCCTGCCTAATTTTCAAGCTTTGTTAACCCATTTCGGTACTCTGTCGGGCTACAAAGTGAATTCTTCAAAGACAGAAGCGCTGCCAATTAACATTCCCTCGGCACAGGTGCGGTTGTTGCGTTCTAACTTTCTTTATAACTGGAGGGAAGATACTCAAAAATATTTTTGGGTTTCATTTTAAAAAAGGGTCTAAAAATTTAGAAAAACTGTTACCCCAAGGGCCCAAGGATCCACGGGGGTCTTTTTTTTTCATTTACTATAAAGATATAGAGGATATAGATGATAGAGGGATAGATGGAAATGGATAAAATGGATGGATAGATGGATGGATGGATGGATAAAAATGGATGAAAAATGGATAGAAAATGGATGATAGATAATAGATAGATAGATAGATAATAGATAGATAATAATAGATAATAGATAGAAGATGAAATAGAAGATAATAAAAGATAAATAATAGAAAATAACATAAAGATCAGCACTGGTCTGTTTTTTCTTTATACTTAAAAAATTAAAGAGGACAAAATTAATGGATAATAAAGATAGATAGAAGATAATAGAAGATAGAAGATAGTGAAAACCCAAGCATACGTTATATTGCAACATAGGGAATATAGCAGGGCGTAACAACTGGGGGTAGCAAGGTACATTTGGGCTTCCGGGACCCATCCCCTTAGGGGCGCCCCCCGGCCCCGGGGCAGCTCTCCCGGCCGCTACCCCCCGGGAATGCCACCCTGGGCACCCCGGGCAGTAAACTTAACGTTAAACATGGGCGGGGGGGCTGCGGGGCCCCGAAAGAGCCTCGAGGCAGGCTGCCCGGAGTAGCAGAACGGAGTCCGATCGCTCCTCTGCACTTCCCCTCCGGGCGCCTTATCACGGGGCGGCGCTTTTGAGTCCAGAGGCTGCTTGGGGAGCGTACCAAGGTAGTAATTTTTTCTTATTTACCACCCCAAACCTGCCGTATCCACCTAACCCCTAAACTGTTTTTAAGCCTGCCTTATATGCCTACCCGCCTATAACCCCCCATTACCACCATAAACTGCCTATTACCACCTAAAGCCTGCCTAATCCCCCTTTTCCCTGCCTATATCCCCCCAAATGCCTCCGTAAACCCCCATATCCCTGCCTTAATACCCCATACCTGCCTTAACCCCATATGCCTGCCGTATACCCCAATGCCTGCCATATCCCACCTAAGCCTGCCATAAAAACCCAAAACCCTTTCCTATATCCCCCAAAATGCCTCCATATACCCCATATCCCTGCCTTAAAAACCCCCCTTTTGCCCCTTTATACCCCATATCCTCCTATAAACCCCTATCCTCCGAAAACCCCCCATAGGGCCTGCCGATACCCCATGTGCCTCCGAAACCCCCCCTAAGCCCCCCGTAAAACCCCAAAAAACTGCCGTTACCCCCAAATGCCTGCCGTATACCCCATATGCCTTGCTAAAAAAAAAAAAAAAAAAAACCCCTATGCCTGCCGTAACCCCCAAAATGCCTCCAAAACCCCGCTAGCCTCCGTATATCCCCCTACCCCCTGCGTATACCCCATATCCTGCCGTATACACCCAAGCCTGCCGTATACCCCCCCAACCTGCAGTATGCCCCCCGGCCTGCCGTATACCCCCCGGCCTGCCTTTTAAAAACCCCCCTCCTCCCAAAAGAAACCCCCTCGGCCTGCCAGATACCCCCCCGGCCTCCCTAATAGCCTCCCACCTCCTAATTCCCCCAACCTGCCTATAAAAACCCCCCCTTTCCTATATAGCCCCCTAAAGGCCCCATATAGCTCTAGTTCGTCTGCGTATACCCCATAAGCCTCCTATACCCCCATATGCCTCCGTAAAAAAAAAAAAAAAAAACCCTGCCTAACTGCTTAACCCTGCCGTATATCCCTACCTGCCTATTCCCCCCTATACCCCCCATATTCCTGCCCATATACCACCAACCTGCCTATACCCCCAAATGCCAGCCTATAAACCCCATAGCCTGTTTAAAATACCCCAAACCGCCGTATACCCCCATATGCCTGCCTAAAACCCCCATATCCTCCCCTATAAACCCCAATTCCTCCGTAACCCATATGCCTGCCATATACCACCAAACCGCCAAACCCCATATTCCTGCCTATAAACCCCATATGCCTGCCTATCCCCCCAAAAACCGCCTATACCCCCAAATGCCTGCCTAAAACCCCAATCCCCCAAAAATACCCCATTGCCTCCGATACCCCAAAAGCCTCCCGTATACCCCCTAAGCCTGCTGTATCCCCCAAAGCCTGCCTAAACCCCCAAAGCCTCCGTATACCCCCAAGCCGCGTATACCCCAAAGCCTCCGAAATCCCCCCAAAATCCGCCGATACCCCATATTCCTGCCGTATACCCCATATGCTTGCCGTATACCCCCAAAAGCAGCCGTACCCCCCCCCGCAAAGCCTCCGTATACCCCCTATCCTGTCGTATACCCCGCTGCCGTCGTATACCCCCTAAGCCGCCAAACCCCCCCAAGCCTGCCGTATACCCCCCCAAGCCTGCCGAAAAGCCCCCCAGGCCCTTTGCCTGTAAAAACCCCCCTGGCCCCCTTTTTTTTCCCCCCCGGCCCTCCTAATACCCCCCCCTGGGCCCCTAATACCCCCCCCCCGGCCTCCCAATACCCCTCCCCGCCTGCCTATAAAACCCCCACCCTGCCTAATACCCCACCTGCCTAATAGCCTAGTCCCCCTCCTGAAAACCCTTAGCAAACCGTGAAGCCTGTCTCCTAAAAAGCCCCTATAGCCCCCTAAAGTTTCCCTACCTTTTACCCCCAAACCCCTGCCTTTATTTTAAAAGGGTCCCTTTTAGCTCCCAAAAAAACCTACCTATATGGCCCATAGCCCACCAAACCCCGTCTACCTGAAGGCCCCTATAGCTAACTAACCCTCCCTGCCTAATGGGCACTCTATGGCTACCAAAATCTTCCTATTTGGGGCCCCATAAACCTACAAAAACCATGCCTCCAAACCCCCCATATACCCAGGGGCGGGTGCTGGAAAAGCCCGGATTCTAAGATTTTTGTGTCTTAACCAAAGGGACAAGTGGTGGGGAGACATATCAGAAGGTCGGACCGGATGCAAACAAAAGGGAACGTAACGACTCATCAGAAAACGCACCTGTGAGTCACAAATGTAACTACACTGAATCACTTATGTCGCAACCGTGTACACTGCATCTACCACAAATAGGCAGCGTATGGGGGTAAAAACCAGTCGCAAAACCTTACACGGGGTCTACCCAATTCACGTATGGGGGGTAAAACAGTCTACAGAGCCTGTTACACTGTATAATACCACTAAAGGCACTATTTGGCTACTATGGCTTTGGACTGATCATTAATATGAGAGGTAAAATTTCAGCACTTTGTGGTCGTTCTACGGAAAATCGGTCCTTATGTAATAGCGTTTTGGAATGGGGGCCTATAAAGGGATTTGATTTGTAGCAGTATGATGTAGTTTTGGGGAGGATTTGCCCCTTGTATTATCTACATTACCTACACATGCCTGGGACTGGTCGTGGTCAGGGAGGTGGCGAGGGGGGGGGAGGGGCGGGGGGCCCCACCAAAAATTTGCTTGGGGCCCTGGCTTCTCTAGTACGCCCCCGAATATAGGCAATAAGGTTTTTGTGCAAATACATGTTTTCTCTGGGAACAAAAACCCACAAACACATATGTCCGGAAGAAAAACTGGAAAATGCTTTTTACAAGGGTCGGAGTACTTGAAATCCTAGACTACATAAATGCAAAGCCCAAAGTCAAAACAGGGGGGGGCCCCCTAAGGGCCAGGAGTTAATTGTCTTGTACAAAAGAAGGGGCCAAAATAAAGGACAGGGATTAATATTACCACACTACAAACAATTTGGGGGGACCCCTCTGGAATAGCTTCCAGTTTTCCCGTCTCCAGTTCATAAAAAAGGGTTCCTGGAATTGAAAAAATACACAACAATTTTAAAGTGAAAAAGGGGATAAAGAACCTTAGCTTTGAGGACAGGTTAAAATAATTAAACTTATTTAGGTCTTTAAAAGCATTTAGGGGGAAAAAAAATAACTGAAATGTACCCCCCCCTAGTAGGGGTATGATATTCCTGATCGGGTGAGATTCTATCTAGGGGTTTCTCATAATCCCCGTTACATACAAAGGGGCTGTCAGCTGCTAATTACAGCTAACACCCACCGTAACAGCAGGGGTAGCCGACCTTAAAAATAAGTTAAATCCCCCCCCGAGACATTCCCTTTGTCTGCGAAATAAATTTAACTTTAGAGATGCCAAGCTGGTTTTTTACCAATGCTATGAACGGGGGAAAATTTCTCAACTGTAATTCAGCAACAGATGTTAGCAAAAAAAAGGCTAAAACAACTCCTCAGAACTGCAAAAACCATTTGTAGTGAGAAGGAGGGTCTCTGGAGAGGAAAAAGACTGGGGAGAGGGGAGGGGGAAAAAAGAC
>JAODAL010055329.1:0-24038 GCA_025379985.1 Phyllomedusa bahiana
TCAAAGATGGGGGCCCTGGGTGGAGAAAATAGGAGAAAAGCGTTCTTCACTGTGAGAACTGTAAATCTGTGGAACAGCCACCTGAGGAGCTTGTCACAGAAGGAACAGTTGCGAGTTTTAAGAAAGGCTTAGATAACTACCTGAAATTAAATACTATTAGTATGTATGTAGCCATATGATGTTCTAGATCCAGTCTGATGGCTTCTTTGGGATCAGAAATGAAATCTTCCTTAGAGCAGATTGTTTTTTGCCTTATAGGTTCCAAAGCATTCATCAGTAGGTAAACTAGGCTTAAGCTCCTTATCTCCCTCCCTTTACCAACATTTTCCCCACCCTTGGTTGAACTTGATGGACATATGTCTTTTTTCAACCGTACTAACTATGTAACTATGTATATAGCTTCTGAGACGGATCAATCATAATAAAGACTATAGAAGTCAGGACATCACAACATAAAAAGTTTTTGCTAAGAGTTTTTGTTAAAGTAGTACAATATAGAAACCTGGACATACATGATAAACTTTTAATTATATCAACCCATCTAGTAAAGGCAATACATTATTTATACCACACGGAAAGAGAAAAAAAATCTAATCCATATATTGTTGAAAATGGAACTTTCAGCTATTTTTCACTAGCTCCTCGACGTACCACGTGAAACCGTTCTCAAATGAATTTGTCGTGGAGACCAACAACACACAGGTCAAGAGCTGTGGATGGCTCTGCGCACTCAGACCAACCAGTGGCTGGGTGCTAAGAACTTGGTGCCATGCAAATTGGTGTGTTACAACGGGCGCAATCTCCTTGCTGCACTTAGACTTATGCATATCCCTTGCATGATACATGCCATGAAACTGGTTGTGCAGAAATTTCTCAAGGGCTACCTTGACTGTCTTCTGAGGAAGGTTCGAGGTCTTAGCTCACACTTCCGGCGTTCACACCCTGCTTCGGCACGACTGGCAGCGTTGCAGCCTGATCTGGCCTCCCTGTCAACCGTCTGATATGTGATGTGGCAATACGCTGGAATTCCACCCTCCACATCCTCCAGCGATTATGGCAGCAGGGTAATGCCATTATGCAGTATGCCACATGGTCTGACTAGCAGTGATGTGGACCTCGGGGTGTTGACCAATAGAAAGTGGAGAAAGGTGAAGGAGCTCTGCACCATCCTTGGCAGTTTTGAAGAGGCTACCAAAATGGTCAGTCGGGACACTGCGCTTGTCAGCATGACCTTTGGTTATATTTTTACGAACAAGCGGCATGCACTCTGTGGCAGAAAGGGCCCAGCAGTGATGGAGGAGGAGGCGGACACAGAGCGTTACTCAACAGAGGATGTAAAAGGCCCAACTGTTTTGCAATTGTATAGGTCTTAAGGCGGTGGTTCTAGGTTGAGGGCGGGTGAAGGACAGCATTTTCAGGCTCACAGAGTAGACGCATGATTCTACCCCGGGGCTCTGGGACGGTCACAATTTCCATCAACCCACACAAATTGACAGTAGAATGAGGATTGTGATAGGGGTGATAGCTGACAAATGTATCCATCTTACCCCTGACAATTGATTGTATGATATTTATAAAAATTAATCAAGCATGGCTCTCTGACCATTCTGTTACCCCGGTTGCCGATGTCACTGACCAGTAAACTGTAGCACGTCTTCTTGACAATGTGAAATACAAATGTAGTATAGTGTAAATCTCATATCTGTAGTGCCTGTGCCTGCTGCTTCTACACATTGTATTCTACTGCTGCCAACAGCTAGATTTACAAGTCTTACGGCTCTGTTTATTTTGAAATTTACACCTGTATGACTGTAACGGATATGGTAGGGGATCCTCTGAACCACCACAAGCGATGGTGTAAGCCGTGCCAGGGAGCGGAGTCTAAGTAGGTCCGGTTTTCACCAGAGCCCGCCACAAAGCGGGATGGACTTGCTGCGGCGGTTTTACTCCAGGTCGCTACCCGACGTGACTGCTTGCGGTGGCAGCCGTAGGTGTTGCGCGGTACAGAATCTTTGAAGCAAGCTCATAGTCGGGACAGGTAGAAAGTCAGTGCGGGTTGGCAGTGGTTCGTAGTCGGGGAACAGCAGAAGGTCAGGACAGGCGGCAATGGTTCATGGTCAAGGGACGGTGGCAGAAGCTACGGTACACAGTAGACGAACAAGACACTGTGGAACGCTTCCTCTCTAGGCACTATCGATTCAGCAAGGTGCTAAGGAAGGGGCAGAGCTTAAATACGGTCAGCGCCCGGTGAAACCAATCACCTGCGTGCTGTCCCTTTAAATTTCCCTGTAGTGTCGCGCGTGCCCGGCCGGCAGCAGGAGCACGCGCCGGGATGGAAACAGAAGTGTGGCGAGGTAAGTGGGACCCAGAGCTGCCGGGGTGTCCGCAGCCCGAGTACCGGGCTGCGGCACCGGCCGCAGCAGGAGACCAAATGCGGCTTTTTGGGTGTTTCCTGCGACCCGACACGGGGTCGCAGGGACACCCGTGACAGTACCCCCCCTTTGGTCTCCTCCTCTTTCTGGCCCGCATAAACCTAGACAAGAGACCCCGATCCAGGATGTTCTCCTCCGGCTCCCATGACCTTTCTTCCGGCCCAAACCCCTTCCAGTAGACCCAAAAAAATCGTCTCCCCCTAACCGTCTTCATGGCCAAAATTTCTTTGACGGCAAAAAGTTTGGTGGAGTCAGCTACAGGAGACGGGGGGACCACAGACCAAGAGAACCGGTTATAGATGACTGGTTTCAGGGGGGAGACAAGGAAGGAGTTTGGGATGCGCATGGTCGGAGGGAGCCGGAGCTTGTAGGCCACCGGGTTAATGCGCCTGAGAATTTCAAAGTAACCTAAAAACCGGGGACCCTGCTTGTAGCTGGGGATTTTAAAACGGACATACCTGGCAGACAGCTTAACCTTATCCCCCGGAACAAAGGAAGGAGGGGGTCTTCTTTTCCTGTCCGCTTGAACCTTCATACCAAACGGCAGATAGGTCGCGGACCAGACTATCCACCGCAGGGACATCGGAGGAGGCAGAGGGCAGCGGAAGGGGTGGGCAGGAGTGCCGACCGAAGACGATGAAGAAGGGGGACGCCCCAGCGGAATCAGAGTCCAGGGAGTTATATGAAAACTCTGCCCATGGCAATAGACTGGACCAATCATCTTGTCTTGCGGATACGAAGTGGCAGAGATAGGTACCCAAGACTTGGTTCACTCTCTCCATTTGCCCATTTGATTGTGGGTGGTACGCGGAAGAGAAGAGAACAGCAGGAGAGAACAGAGGCCTCACCAAAATCTTGAGACGAATAGAACTCCCCGATCCGAGACAATGTGGAGGGGAAGTCCATGCAGACAGAAAATATGTTTAAAAAAGAGATTGGCAAGTCGAGGAGCAGAGGGGAGACCGGGCAAGGGAATGAAGTGTGCCATCTTTGAAAAACATTCAGTGACCACCCAGATAACTGTATTACCGTCAGAGGGAGGCAGATCGGTGATGAAGTCCATGGCAATGTGGACCCAAGGACTGTTAGGGACGGTCAGAGGCTGCAGCAGACCTGCCGCTATGGTGGGCGGGTACTTGTTGCGAGCACAAGTGGTACACGCCTCCACGAATTCCTTCACATCTTTGGCAAGATCCGACCACCAGTAATAACGGGAAATCAGAGAGGACGACTTTCGAACCCCTGGGTGTCCGGCAATTCGAGAACAATATCCCCAGTTCAGCACCCTTTTCCGGAGTGCAGGGCGCACATACGTCTTACCCGCGGGTGCGCGCAGTATATTTGCGGGAGCCACGGATATCAGACGTTCTGGGGGTACAATATGCGAGGCCCTTTGCACTCCTCTTCTCCACTAATATCAGAGGCACGAAAGGGCATCAGCTTTGACATTCTTCTCTGCCGGTCCCAAAGTGGATAACAAGATTGAAACGGAAAAAAAAGTGACCACCTGGCTTGGCGCGGGGTTTACCACTTTTTTCGCTTTTGGAGGGACAGGGGGGTTTTTGTAAAAAATTTTTTCCCCCCTTTTTTTTTTTGGGGGAAGGGGGGGGGAAAAGGGGGGGGAAAAAAGGCCCCAAAAATTTGGGAAAAAAAAAAACCCCCCCCCCCGGGGGGGGAAAAAACCCTGAACCCCCAAAAATTTTAAAAAAGGTTGGAAACCCAAAAAAAAGGGGGGAAAAAAGGGGGGGCCCCTTTTTTTTAAAAAAAAACCCCCCTTTTTCCCCCCCGGGGGGGGCCCCCTTTTGGGGGTGGGGGAATAGGGGGGGGGGGGCCCCCTTTCCCGGCCTTTTGGGGGTTTTTTTTCCCAACCCCAAAAAACCCCCAAAAACCCCATTTTTTTTTTTAAATCCCCCCAAAAAAAAATTAAGAAAAAAAAAAGGCCCCTTTTTGGGGGGTTTGGGTTTTTTAAAGGGGGTTTTTATTGCAAAAAAAAAAGGGGGGCCCCCCAAAAAATTTTTTTAAAAACGGAAAGGGGGGCCCCCCAAAAAAAAAAAAAACCCCCCCCTTTTTTTTTTCCCCCCCCCAAAAAAAAAAACCCCCCCAAAAAAAACCCCCTTTTCCCCGGGGGGGAAAAAAAAAAAACCAAAAGGCCGGGAAAAAAAATTTTCCCCCTTTTGGGGGGGGGTTTTTTTTTTCCCTTTTGGGGGGGGCCCCCCCCAAAAAAATTTTTTAAAAAAATTTGGGGGTTTTTTAAAAAAAAAAATTTTAAAATTTTTAAAAAAAATTTTGGGGGGCCCGGGGGGAAAAAAAATTTTTGGGGGGAAAAAATTTTTTTTTAAAAGAAAATTTTTTTTTTTAAAAAAATTTTTTTTTGGGGGCCCCAAAAAAAAAAAAAAAAACCCCAAACCCCATTTTTTAAAATTTAAGTGGGGGGGGAAAAAAAACCCCGGGGGGGGCCCCCCCTTTTTTTAAAAAAAAAAAAGGGGGAAAAAAAAAAAAATTTTAAAAAAAAAGGGGGGGGGGGGGTTTTTTTTTTAAAAAAAAAAAAGGGGTTTTTTTTTTGGGGGAAAATTTTTTCCCGGGGGTTTAAAAAAGGGGGGCCCCGGGGGGGGGAAACCCTTGGGGTTTTTTTCCCAAAAAACCCCCTTTTTTGGGGGGTTTCCCTTTTTTTTAAAATTTTTAAAAAAAAACCCCCAAAATTTTTTTTTGGGGGGGGTGGGGGGGGGAACCCCAAAAAAAAGGGGGGTTGGGGGGAAACGGGACCCCAAAAATTTCAGAAAAAAGAAAATTTTAAAATTTGGGGGTTTTTGGGCCCCCCCAAAAAAAAAAGGGGGGCCCCTTTTCCCCCCCCCCCAAAAAAAAAAGGGGGGGAAAAAAAAAAAAATTTTTTTTTAAAAAAAATTTGGAATTTCCCCAAAAAAGGTTTTTTTGGGGGGGGGGGGGTTTAAAAAGGGGGGCCCCCTTTTCCCAAAATTTTTAAAAAAAAACCCAAGGCCCCCCAAAAAATTTTTAAGGAAATTTAGGGGGGTTAAAATTTCCGGTAAAACCCCAAAATTAACCCCAAACCCCCCGGGGAAAAAATTTTTTTTCCCCCCGGGGAAAAAGGGGGGTTTTTTAACACCCAAAAAATTTTAACCCCCAAAAAATTTTTCCCCCCCCGGGGAGGGGGAAAAACCCCCCCCCCCCTTTCCTTTGAAAAAAAAAATTTTAAAAAAAATTTAATTGGGAAAAAAAAATTAATTAAAAAGTGCCTTTTTTTTTTTTTTGGGCCCCCCAACAAAAACCCCCGAACCCCCCCTGAAAAAAAGGGAAAACCCGGGGCCCCCGGGGAAGGTTTAAAGGAATTTAAAAAATTTTTTAAAAAACCCCCCAAAAATTTGGGGGCCCCCCCGGGGGGTTTGGGGGAAAAACCCAAAAACCGGGGGGGGTTTTTTTCCCCCGGGGTTTTTTCCCCCAAAACCTTTTTTTTCCCCGGGGGGGGGGAAAAAATTTTTTTTTGGGGGGGGTTTTCCCGGGGGCCCCCGGGGGGCCCCCCCGGGGTTTTAAAAAAAACCCCCAAACCCCCAACCCTTTAAAAATTCCAAAAAAGGGGGCCCCCCGGTTTAAAATTTAACCCCCCCCTTTTTTTAAAAATTTGGTTAAAAAAAAACCCCCCCGGTTTTAACCCCCAAAAAAAACCCCGGGAAAAAAAACCCCCCCCCAAAAAAAACCCCCCCCCGGGCCCCCCCTTTTTTAAAATTTTTTTTCCCCCCCCGGGAAAAAAAAAAAATTTTTTATTGAAAAAAAAGGGAAACAAAAAAAAAACCCAATTTAAAAAAAAAACCCCCAAAAAAACACCCCCCAACAAAAAAACCCCCAACCCCCCCCCCCCAAAATTTTTTTCCCCCCCTTTTTTAAAAAAAAACCCAAAAAAAACCGGGTTTTTTTAAAAAACCCGGGGCCCCCTTTTTCCAAAAAAAAATTTTTTTTTCCCCCAAAATTAAGGAAAAAAAAAACCCCCAAAAAACCCCCCCCTTTTTTTTTTTTGGGGCCCCCCCCCAAAAAAAAAAAAAATTTTAAAAAAAAAATTTCCTTTTTTTTGGGGGGGTTTTTTTTGGGAAAAAAATTTTAACCCCTTTTTTTTTTAAAAAAAAAAGGGCCAAAAAAAACCCCCAAACCCTTTTAAAAAAAAAAAAACCAAAGGGAAAATTTTTTTTTAAAAAAAAAAAAGGGGGGGAAAAAAAGGGGGGTTTTTAAAAAAAAAAAAAAAAAAATTTTTCCCCTTTTTTTTTTCCCAAAAAACCCCCGGGAAAAATTTTTCCCAAAACCCCCCCTTTTAAAAGGGGGGTTTTTTAAAAAAAACCCAATGGGATGGAAAATTTTTTTAAAGGGGGAAAAAAAAAAGGTAAAAAAGGGGGGTTTTTTTTTGGGGGAAAAGGGGGGGGTTTTTTTTTTTTTTTAAAAAAAAATTTTAAAAAAGGGGGAAAAATTTGAAAGGGAGGGGAAGGGGAAAATTTTTGGGGTGGGGGCTGCGGGCCCAAAAAAAAATGGGGTTTTGAATTTTTTTTAAATTTTTTCCCCGGGGTTTTTTTTGGGGAAAGGGGGGGGGCCCCCTTTGGGCCCCCCCAAAAAAAAAGGGGAAAAAAAAAAGGGGGGTTTAAAACCCCCCCAAAAAAAAGGGGTTGAAAAAAGGGGGGGGGGGTTTTTTTTTTCCCCCCCCCCAAAAAAAAGGGGGGTTTTGGGGGGATTACTACCAGTTTTTATACCCCTGGGCCGGGGTGCTTGCGGTGGCACCGAGGTGTTGCGCGGGACAGAAAACATGGGGGCCAAAAAACTTGAAATCGGGACAGCCGGGAAGGGCAGTGCAGGGGGCAAGGGGGTTTCCCGCGGGGACAGGCAAAGGTTTAGGACAAAGGGGCAATGGGTTTTTTGGGCAAGGGACAGAGGCCCCGAAGGTTTTCAGTACACAGTAGGGGTGAACAAGACAATCGGAACACCCTTTCCCCTTTTGGCACAGGGGCCCCTATGATTCGGCAAGGTGCAAAGGAAGGAGGCAGAGCTTAAAAAAGGGTCAGCGCCCGGTTAGGGCCAATCAACCGCGTGCTGTCCCCTTTAAAATTTCCCTGTAGTGCCGGGGGCCCCTTTTTAGAGGGGGCCGCCCCGGCCGGGAGCAACAGCTCGCGCCGGGACAAAGGAAAACCCGGAGCTTTGGGGAAAGGGAAGTTTGGGAAACCCAGAAGCTTTCCGGGTGTCTGCAGCCCACTTTCTGGGGTGCGGCACCGGCCGCAAACAAGGGGAAAAGCTTCGGCGTTCAATGTGCCTCGACCCCGACACGGGGGGGGTGGGGGGACAACCCCCTGAAAAGACCTTTATGTTCACTTTCAATACAAACCCCTTTTCCCTCCAAACCTTGTAGCCCTCCAGATCTTTTTTTTTTTAAATTTCCTCCACCGGGAATACCAACCAAAAGTACTAAAAGGTCCTGTTTTTCTGAATCTCCCATGTTTTTCCCCTTGGTATTTTTTTTGTTTTCCCCCCCATATATTGCAAACCTAATCTTGCTGAACCAGAAAAACCCCGCTGTTCACCATTGCCTAATCTTATTGAAACCCGGGAACCCACGCTCCCCATTTTGGGCCAAAAAAAGAAAAAAAGGGCTCCTGCTAATTTTTCCCTTTGGGCACAACCTCAAACGTTACACTCCAAACCCACTATGATGGGAAACCAAAAAGCGTTGTCGAAGGAAAATCAGAAACCCAAAAATGTACCCTCCACCAGGTTTGGGAAAATCTGAATCCAATAGGCAAACAGCTTTGGGGTGAAGAAATCCAAAGGGGGGGGAAAAATAATTAGGAAAAAAGGAATATAATAAGAAAAACTGATTGATCCCCTTATCTGGGGGCAAAAACACAAACTCGCCAAACCCGTTGGTCAAAAAAGGGCACAATTAAAGGTTTAGCAAAAAATCCCAGAACCACATGGGGGGACCTAGTTAATACCAGCAAAAACTGGGACCAAAAGTGAACAAAGGGTTTCCATCAGTCACACACTATGCCGCAGTATCAGATCCGAGGTTTTTAACGTGTCCCTCTTCTTAAGCCAGGTTTCATTAAACCGGTTTCCCCTCTGAATTTTTGTGCTAGAGAGCATTTGGGTGATAAGACCCCCCTTTTCAAAAAACCCAACAAAAAGGGTATATAACAAAATATTGAAATTGAAAATTTTTTGTTTTTTGGGCTAAATACTTATTTTACCATCTAAATTTGCAAATAAATTCGTCTAAATGTAATTTTTTTTGGTTTTTTTTTTCTCATTTTTTTCCCCCCAAAAGTTTGATTCAAACCTTTTGAGTTTAGTTTCAAAGGGCCCCTTCCCTCTTTTAAGTTTGAGGGAAATTGCCCCAAATTTTGGGGGCTGACTTAAAAACTTTTTTCCGGGCGGGAATAAAAACGGCCCCTACAAAAATTTTTAGGAAAAAACTAATTTTCATATAAACCCAAAGGGGCCTCTTAAATTTTTTTTGGGAAAAAAAAAATTAAAACACAGATAAAAAATTAAACCTTCCCCATGTGAAGGGGAAAACCGTTGGAAAAACCCGCCCGAGGAGTTGGGCACAGAAAACAAAAAAGGTGGGGGGTTTCAAGAAAGGCTTGATAACCCCTTACTACAAATAATATTTTTTATGTACCAAATAAAACATCGTTCCATTTGATGGGGAATTTTTGGGAAACAAGGGAAAGGAAAAAAACAAAGCTTTTAAAAAAATTTCCCCCCCCCCCCTTTTTCCCTTTTTAAAAATCTTTCCCCTTTTCCCTTGGTTTTTAAAATTGGACAATTTAAACTTCCTTTCACCTTTTGTAATTTTGTACTAAATTCCCTAAAATCAAAGTTTTAATTTTTTTTAAAGGGGGGGGGGTTTTCCCGTTAGTGGATTTTTTTGGGATTTTTTCGTTTTTCATGTTTTTCATAAAAGGAACAAAAGAAGCATGGAGAAGGGGGGAAACTGTAAACTCCCCTGCAAATTTTTTTTAACCTACCATGCTTGGGTTTAAGGGAAATTTTTTAGTTTTAAAATTTTAAAGCTTTTTGACATTTTGTTTTTAAAATTTTTTTTTTAAAAATTCCCCTTAAAATTCCCGTGTGCTAACTTTTTCCAATCAAAATTTAAACCCAAGGGTGGGGGGAAAAAGTGGGGGAAGGGAGGGGGAAAAAGGATTTTAAACTTATCTTCCCCACTGGTTAATGCCCTGAAACCCACAAGGCAAGAATCAATCTGCTCTACGGGAGACCCCATCTCTGACCCCAGAGCCGCCACCAGCCAGGATCCAGAATTTTACATAGCTACGTACACATTAATATTATTTCATTGCAGGTAGTTATCTAAGCCTTTCTTGAAACGCCCAACTGTTCCTGCTCCTCAGGCAGCTATTCCACAGATTTACAATTCTTACAGTAAAGAACGCTTTTCTCCTCTGGAGATTGAATCCTTTTTTCTCTAGCTGAAGGTAATGTCCCCTTGTCTTTTGAGGGGCTTTACATGAAATAATTTTCCCCATACCTTTTGTAGGGACCATTACTTATTTACTTATTAATTATTATTATTATTATTACTTATATAAATTAATCATGTCCCCCCCCCCAGGACCGTCTTTTCTCAAAACTAAATAAGTTTAATTCTACTAACCTCTCCTCATAACTAAGATGCTCCATTGTACTTTGTTAAAACCAAAGTACAATGGCAATGCTAACTAACACCTGGTACAGAGGGAGAAAGGACTCTGCCCCACTGGAATCGGTGACTGCAAAAACTGAAAAATTGAGCTGCTCACTAAAGGCGTCTTCTCACTCAAAAGATTAGCTCTCAACACGACGGGACAGTTAAATGAAGACTTTGTAAATGCATTGGTCAATATATTTTACTTTAGTTATGAGATAAGAGACATTTTATGTGTTCTGAGTGCATACAGGTTTCTATGGAAACCTGCATACCAGACCATACTGTTATCTGATTTGAGCAGAGAGGAGGAAATGAAATCACACCACAAACAGACTGAGCATCCAGAAAAAAAATGCGTTATTTCTAACAAGATTAGCTGTTGTTTAACTGATAAGCTATTGTACTTACTCGTTAGAGTAATCATTGATTCCTATTTGTAACCCCTTAAGCACCAGGCCTGAAAAAGTTTTAGGGTACAGCTACACAGCACTAACAAAATACTGGCTGGATTCTGATTAAAGATTAAAGTAAATTTTACTGTCTTTTGAATATTTAGGGGGACGGATTCTGCCCTCAGTCTGCCAATTCAGCAGTTCCCCTAAACATTGAACAATAAATGTTCTGTACTAAAACCAGGCGGAAGATTGTGCGTGTTCCAATTTTTTTTTACGTTGTTTGGATTTGAAATCCGACCATCAGAAAATCCAAGCTGTGTAGACTACAGCTTGGCTTTTCTATTGACGTCTTTGGGGATGGTTGACAAAAAACCATCTGAAACCCTTTGCTGTGTGAACATATCTTGAAAGTGTTTTCTCACCCTTCAGTTTTAAATTCACAGCCAAAATTTCTTACACTTTGCCTCTGTCAGGCTTTGGGTGGTTCTTTGACAGTGGTTAGCATATTAAGTTTCTCGATAACTAGCTGAGCCCTGACACTGACGAGTGAAGGAGATGTTATCTTCAGTAAACTTAGGTTACAAGTGCTCTGAGGAGTGAAAACAATTGCTTATCTGTAAACAATAGACAATGAGCCTGCTCTAGAGTGAGCTCTCCTGACCATGGTGACATCACTCCCAGCTCTAATCAAATAGCAGAGTTATGGTCAGGTAACCATAGAAACCTGTGTGTGCTGATTAAAGTAAAATCAAAAGAGCAATGTATTTCAAAAACTCTATATGTTGAATTCTTTTTTTTTAACTTTAACTTCTTATTGAAGTTTTTAAGTATACAGTACAATAAAATTAGCTGATATAAACAACTGTGGTATAAGTCATACAACATTTCTTTTGCAGCAAGGAATATAAACTATGTATAACATCTTATCACAAAAATAAACAAAAAAACTGCACTTTTTCATTAAAGACCAGACACACACTTAACAAGACACAGCAGGAGGCGTGGGGGATAGAGCGCCCTGTTATATCTGTTCAGCACAAAAAACAGTAATAAGATGAAAAGTGAGAGTCTACAACTCATAGGCCTCTGACCATAAAATATGTAACCACTGATACCAAACACTATTGTCAAGTTGGTAATTTAAAGGAAAAAACATCAAAAGTCTGTTTCATCATTATATTCTTATTAAGCTCATCAGATAGTTTGTTAAACTGCTTTTACTGCTATACATCCTTATCGAAGTATCAGATATCTCTCACACAGCTTTCCTTGAGACAGATGCATTGCCTGTTAGAAGCAAGAAAGTCAAGGACTTCCTCCTCCCCCCAGATAATACAGAGAAGAGCTTCGGAATGTATCATATCAGCTAATGCTTCATACGTACATGCAAATTATAACTTGTCTCTTAGCGACCACCAATTAACTAATCATGTGGTGATTAAGAATAGTCAAAGTGATTTAAAAAGTCTATTGGAATGTAATTACTTGTGATGTAAACTTCACATTACATGTCCGAAACGGAAGGTGTCGGTCGGTGTTTACTCGAGAGCTCTGGCTGCTAGCAGCAATAATAATAATATAATTCGAGGAGGGCATTAATTGAGATATGGAGTGGATAAAAGATAGATTCCACTACCTGAATTTAATCGTCTTGACAGTGATGCACGTTACCTCAAACGTCCACGACTAACCGAGTGGGGGTTCTTGACATCTTACCATCGACTGCACGGTCCTGTGATCCCAATCACTTGGGGCCTGAATCACCCCACAGAAAATAGTAAGATTAGCAGACCTTTATCTATGACCTACCTGTTTTTTCGGACATTCTATTGATAGTCTTTTTGGTGGTTGTCGCCTCCCTTAGGAGACTTTGTAACGTCAAGGTGTGGGCCTCTAACGTGTGCACCGTGTACGGGTGCGTATC
Organism: Phyllomedusa bahiana; assembly: GCA_025379985.1. Lineage (NCBI taxonomy): Eukaryota > Metazoa > Chordata > Amphibia > Anura > Hylidae > Phyllomedusa > Phyllomedusa bahiana. The sequence goes on from JAODAL010055329.1 coordinate 12,448, forward strand.
ATATGCGTATGCCTTTTAAAAAATGCTACATTAATGCCTCTGCTTTGTGCTCTGTAAAGTGTAAAGTTAGAGCTGATAGTGTATTTTCCTTTCAGTGTCATATTTCAGTGTAGGTGTCCGAGCTGGATTATCATAGATAAGCGACCCGGTCGAAGGGAACCGAAGCCTGTCATAAGTTATATAGAGTTATATATACAGATAAGTTATATACAGATATAGTTATAGACAGATGATCTGCATTCCTGAAGAGAACTGCGCGCAAATTGCCCAAAGCCTGCTATATTATAGACAGACGATCTGATTTTAAAAGCCCTGTTATACCACAGATGTAATAGACAGAATAACTTTGGTTTCTGATAGCCTGTTATATAGACATATGATTCACATTTTTTTTTTATATTGTAGATTACCCTGCTGATTAGCAGAAGACATTGATTATGAGTTAGATATGTTCGGGACTTAATCTCAACATACACGTGTTGTTAATTTGTTCTGTTTGGTTAGGTAAGAAAAAACGTGCCTTCAGGTTAATTTTAAATTCACGCTACATCACTGTGTTGTATCTTTCACACTGAAATCCTGGCAGAGTGGTATAACCTGGCTTTCTTACGGAATTCAAAGCATCTTTTAAGGGGTTCGTTAGCTGCAGCTACATTTTCTCATCCTCGGCTGGCATAATGAGAAATTAAAAGCGACGACAGCATCCAAAAAAGTGCAGTCAATAGTGTTGATCAAGAGAAAAATAGAAAAAATAAATATGGAGACTGTGGAGAAAAAAAGCATAATTACGCTCTGTGATAATGAGTATAATCAACCCTAATCATGAATATAATCCTTTAGCATGTTGAGACAAGCAACTGAAAGAACATAATGAATGTCTTAGCAAAGCGTAGTACATTGAAACTGAATGTTAAAAAAAAAAAATTAAAATAAATAAATAAATAAGAAGGATTTGAGGAAATGCATAAAGAGTGCAGCCATTCCCAAGATGGCATTTTCAAGAGTTGGTGGACTTGACCATAATCAAATTCCTTAACACTGAAAGTTGCGCAGATTGTGGGAGGGAACGTACAACACTGACACACCTTTGTATTACCCTCAGCTCCGCCCCTCTCAGTATTTCGTCCCTCAGCTCCCTGCCAGAACCCCGCCCATATTTTCTGTAGCCATTTTAATGAAGTCCAAACATTCCTGTAAGTCCGGAAAGCAAAACCTACCTGTGCCCTTGCATTTCCCTGTGGCCATACTTGTAGTCCTAATGCAATCCAAAGAACCAACAAAATGGAAGTTCCGGGTTAGAAGTTGAACACGAGCCATCTTGATACACCTAACAATCCGACTTCTCTATCACTCCTCCATGCACTTCACTTGTTACTAACTAAATAATACATTGATATGCAAACTTCAGAGTGATAAGGTCATTGGCAGCACACCTGCAAACAACACAACCAGCCCCCGCAACCACTATAACCATACTCACGACTACTAGACTCCCTCCGCCTCCGAGCCGCTATTCTGACTTTCAATGCTAATGGAGAGGAAGACAGTGATGGGGGGGAGGACAAGTTGGCCATTACTACAGGAGCCAGGACTCCACACTGCAACCCAAATTAAAGGACTTCCAGAATTTACCTATTTGCTCACACACTAAAAATTCAACGCATACTGCTGCACTATGAATATTACACTGTGATTACATTAATGCAAACCTGATCGGACCTTATAATAATGTATCCCATAACAATTGTGTTTCGACATGCTGAAACCAAAACAAACGATACATACATACTTCAAGTGCCCCAAGCTAGCAAGTTCCAATCCCTGTCCATACCGCTCATTCTTTTCTTCTGGCACTTTGCGTTCCCACCAAACGACGTGTACAGGCCATTAACTTTTGACACAATCGAATTCCTCCAGTACGTGAAAATACGGATAGGTGGACTTACAAACGTATTGCCAAATTTCTGACGACTACCTGGCTCTCCTCACTCAAACCTATAACTCTCCCAGGAACAACATCACCCTTCCGCTCAGAGTATAGTCTCATTCAGTTGCAAACTATACCCACATTCCCTAACCACCCACCCCAGAACCAGACATTCATGGACACAACCTTCAACCTAGGCAGCCCACCACCATCACCTCTCTCAGCCACTGGATTCCTTTTCTCTAACCAGTTCTTTTCTAACCAGTTCTACCATTCTCATCCATCAGCGCCAAGCAACAATACCCCAAGAATCCACCAATCTACGTGCCTTTTACATCCGAACAAGTCAATAATCCACTGACCCAAATGCCAGACCTGAAAAAATACCCTAGGACATTTACCGGGGCAAATCACCGGATACAGAAGGACATATCTGGTTTATGCTCTTGGAAAGATCTTGGACATGTTTAGCCAGCAACAAGCTGCTGGATTACTTTTTGGCTATCATCAAAATCAGCCCTACAAGAAGACACTGTTGTGGAACATCAGTACTTACTCATCTGGGGAAAGAATTCTGCTGTCGACTTCATTCTTTGGGCCAAGAACGCTTGGCTGAAACCTCAGTGAATATTCAATTCTACTTAGAGTCCTACTGATCCGAGGAGAATTTTTATCACCGGATGTTCTGCCTATTCCAGGACCATGGATTTTACAATGAAAAACACAAAAGCTCACAAAATCCTCTTTCAACGCGTTTGTATAGGTTTAACTTAAAACCTACTTGGGTCTTTGAAACTATTCAAGCATGAATATACAGAATTATCTGTAATCGAACTTTCTATCCATTGCTAAGGCACATACTGATTCATCCCAACAATGTAAGAAAAGGGTATCTAAAGTGACCCCTACTTCAAGAGCTCCCACAGGGCCTCTATAGAATCAGCCAACACCATACTCTACAATCACCAATGCAAGTTTTTCCCTGGTTATCAACCTACAGAACCTCCAATCAAGAGAACGTTCGCGACCCTTCCATAACACACACACTCTGGCGGACAAAGCCTGAACTCAAAAACTTGCTTTTACTGCAACTGATCCGGACATATAATGAGGGCAGGTGCCGCGCTAAAGCTCGTGAACTGACAAAAGAATCTTGCTACCAATGGAACAGCAACTATCGCAATACCCTCAAAGCAATAATCAACTTCAACCTCATTATCAGTTTTTTGATATCAACCGGTCAAGATTCAACCAACAAACACAACGCAAGACATTAGTCCCTAAATAATAAATCCATTCATTAACCTCAATTTACCAATCCTTAACCATAGTCATTGCAAAAAAAGCATATCCTCAAGATGAATCTATCCATCATATAACTCAAGACTCCTCCTATTCGTCCCTCATCCAATGATTCCGCAAACCTATGTCAACCGTTTGTACTTAATCGCTTCAGAAACTTCACTGTCATTTCGAACCCGGGATGACCGTACAATCTTAAATTAATGGCATCACCAACTTCTTACCTGTAGATACATGTGCAGCAGATAAATCGTTTCTGAAAAAACATTTGACAAAAAAATCCCCACCAGACCGTCATACTTTCTCCTGACTACATTTCATGCATTGAAAGTGGATGGACTGACCAACACAGACTTGCTCAACAAATCCCTGTGCCAATTGGAACATCATGGCTCCTTTCCCTAGACTACTTATCTCTCCTACTTACCCAACAAAATCTGCTTGGAAGCTGATCTTTCTACAAACGATGATGCTACTATCAATATAATTCTTCCTGGAATTTATTTGGACTGACAATACCCAATTTCACATTAAGCTCTACAAGCTGTTCCTGCGCTTCACATGTTTTATCCACATCAAGCAATACCCCTGAAACTTTTTGAACACAAGTACCCTCCCTGAATTTTGGTCTAAAGGTCCTGATGATGCTCGGCATCGCTTCCAGTCTCACCTGACCTGTTCTTCTTGAAAGAGGGTCAACCCTGCCTCGCCTTTGCCTCGATATTCCTTTAAGCATGATCAAAACAATCTCTGGAGTCACAAATCAGAACCTTCCCTGATAAATGAGGTGCTCTATCCACTGCATTTCTCCTGCAAATACACCCCTGTTCACAGAAAAAGTTAACCCTGGTGAACCTCCAAAATACCATTTGTGTTCAGGACTCAGAGCAGTCATTGCAGTCACGGATTATGAGAACCCATGTGTCCCCAAGCTCATGTTCTCCCTCAGCCAAGTACCTTCTTCCAGCCTGCAAACTTCACATCTATGTGTTTTCTGCAATTGTCTTCTTCAGAGTCCCACTACACAAGGACATCAATTCCCTTCTGCGTTCACTTATCGTGTAACTCAGTCCCCCCGTGGGACGAGGAGCTTTCATCATAAACTCACCCAACCAGTTGACTCAAGCCCTGCAGGACATGTATGATATTTCTCTGTGTGCACCGATTTTCCCACTTGTCAATCAAGCTCTTTGAGTCTCTTCAACATTTGGCATATGCAATCAACTTGCAAAGTCTCACAGGTCCAAGCTCCAATGGTGTTTCTATGAAAGTTGTACTTCCCTCGACATTGCATATCACAGGTTACCAGCACTCTTGACCTGGATGATCGGGAAAAAGCTGTGAATGCTCATTTCTCACCGAACAATCTAAAACAGCTTACAAGGATTGCTAGGCCTCTTCATTACTGTCATCATGGATACCCAATGCCTCCAGTCCTTATCAAGTTTTACACTATTCTTTCAAGGACAGTATTTACACCAATGAACTCTCACTTGAGGCACAAAAGTGTTTTCAAAGCCTAGAAAAAAACTAATCCTACAAGCTCCGCTCTGGAATACTCGGACTACTCACAGCTTATCAACTTCCTCTTATTTTTGAAGACCTATTCCAAGCTTCAGAAGTCCTGACGACAAAAACTTGGAGACGTATAGACCCTCTGAATACTAATCTTGCAAGTTTTAGATCCTGTTGCACGGACCTGTTCCTACTTGCCTCAAGCTACATTGCTGCACAAGAATCTTCTTGAATAAAACTGAAGACATCATTTTAGCCATCTGGTCAATGTTTTGGCTCACTAAGATCTACCAAGGATCCTGAAACATTCGCAGCAACCTATCTCAGTAAACAGCACCATCTCCGTATACAATGCCCAATACTGATCCTGGAAAAGTCACTTTGAAGAGATGTACTACTCTCACCAGCACTTCTGCTTTCCTCTCCCAAGGGGGAAGATGAAGATGAAGATCAGTCTACCACAGATGAAGACCAGACTGCAGCGATACTCTTCAGACTGTCTTGAACAAGCGGAGCTGAAACCTCCCATCTTCCCTACTGTCTCTACATCCAATTTGGATAGCCAACTAATGTCTCATTACAGATGGATCCAGATATGTGGACGAGATCAAGACGATTCCATACAGGATTTTTCCTGTGGTTACCTCAAGAATCCGGAAGGCTGCATCTTGTACTTCAGAGAATGCCAGCCAAGAGGGCTGTAACCGAAGCTTTGTTAAACTCGCTGAGAAAGACTATGAACATAATACATCGACTCAGAGCCTATGACGATAGCCTGAAGTGGGCCCGTGAGGTTTCCAGAAGCTAGTGGAACGCCCATTCAAGAATCAAGAGCCATTCAGACTCTGATGCATGCCTCTCCAATTGCCTCTCAATAGCCGTTATTGAAAACAAAAAGCCCATGGAAGAATAGAGACAGTGGAAAGTAAAGGCTCCTACAGATCAGACTTGGCTACAAAGGCCACAGCTACTCTGTCCCAAGATATCGAGAGGACAGGCAGAAGTGGCTGTATATGTGCTGACCATTAGCAAAGAAGCAAATAAAGAAGAATTTAGAAGAAATAAAGAGAATGTGAGAAGAAAGAAATGAGAATGTGAGAAAGAAAAAGAAAGAGAATTTGAGAGAAAGAATGTAGATATATGTAAAAGAAAGAAGGAGAGTGTGATAAGGATGAAGGAAAGAAGAAAGGTGAAGAAGAAAGTGAAGAAGAAGAGGAAAGGAGATAGGTGAGAAGAAAGACGAAGGAAAAGAATAAGAGGAAACAAGAAGAAAACCAAGGACAAGATGCATTGAATCCAGTGTTAACATGTTGAGACAATCTCAAAACAACCTGAAACAAGCCGAAGGAAAGGAAAAGTGGGGAGGAATTGGGATCAGAGAACATCCCATATGGATTCTGAAAAAGAAATAGACTTTGTTTACCAATAGGCATTATACCAGCTGTATACAATGGGCTCATGATACTCCCACCAGAGGAACTAACACAGATATTTCTTCAATCAACAAGATATACCTAGCCCCAGAAGCTTCAATTTCCCACGGAAAGAAGCTATGCTAAGAAAGTGTGAAATATGCAATACTTGTACCCCAGAGGAACTGATGCAACACCAAGGAATCATTTGGCTAAACACTATATCCTCTCTCCACATATCCAGACTGAACACACATTGAATTACCCAACCATGGAAAGTACAAGTATGGGGTGATATGTTCTCAGGATGGCCGAAGTCCACCATTTACCAACATGACTGCCAGAATTACTGTGGAGAAAACTATTGAAACTGAGTGATATTGCAGATTGGGATCCCTGAGGTTAATTAAATCAGACCAAGGACCTGCCATTACTGCAGAAGTAACCAAACCATGTTGGAAACTAGTAAGGAGCTGACCTCGGCCTGGCACACCCCTAATCATCCCGAATCCAGTGGAAAAGTGTAAAGAAAGAATGCCACCTACTCTGAAGAACAAAATTCTGAAAAATCTAACGAAAGAAACAACTCGTTCCTGGCCCGAAATCTACCCATTACACTCTATTCTGACAGAAATACCCCTTAGGTAGCCCACTGTTGGTCTCACTCCTCAGTAAGATAGTATTCTTCAGGCCCGCCCAGACTAGGGAGGTAAGCATCTAGGGAGGTACATCTAGGAGTACAACAGTTGATCAGGGAACGATAAGCCTTGTAAAATATGTAATAAATAAGTGTAATGAATTGAAACTAATGCATGCCATAGTGTTCCTCATTCCATCCAATCCTGACTCTGATCAAAGCTACATCCGGTGACTTTGTTGGTGGGTGCAGAAACACTTCATAGCTCTCTGGAGCCCAGATTTGACCATACCAAATACTACGGTTTCCCAACCTCAATGAAACTTGAAGGAAGACCCACCTGGTGTATGCTTCACTACTTGCAAGAAAGGACTGCGACCCAATAAGTCATCATGAACTTTTCCTTATTCCCATTCATATTATGTCTAGTCCTGAATCACTTTCGCCCCAGATAACAATCCAACAAAAGTATTACTGGGTTAAATTAATCTATTATGATCAATATGAGGTTTTAATAATTAAACCCGAGATGCCTTACAAGGTATAGCTGAACAATTAAGCGCCACCATCGCATCATGACTCTCCAGATCATTGAGTTATTGAGATTGTAAACAATTCCATTGATGCCCTTGCCGGGGACTACTCGAGGTTGCAACCCTGGTGGACATGGACAACTCTCCATCCCTTACCATCAAATGCTCTGCGAGGAGGCCGGTGGATTGCTTGGGTACCCGCCTTGGAGCAAGCCAACAGTGGTTCAGTGGTTCAACACCCGCTCCACCTGTCACCCTGCTGCTATAACTTGTCAGTTTTATGGGAAGAGCATCAATCGATCATATCCCGCTTCTAGGGGGAGCATTAGAACAGATTTTTGATACTTTTTAGGGGGAACTGTCAATTGGTAATTTAAAGTAAAAAACATCAAAGTCCTTTTACATCATTATAATTCTTATTAAGCTCATCAGATAGTTTGTTAAACTGCTTTTACTGCTAAACATCCTTATCGAAGTATCAGATATCCTCTCCCAACACGCTTTTCCGTTTAGAGAGATGCATGCCTGTTAGAAGCCAAGAAAAGTCAAGGTAGACCCGACTTCACTCATCCCCCCAATAGTACAGAGAAGAGCTTCGGAATGTATCATATCAGCTAATCTTCATACGTACATCAAATTATAACTTGTCTCTTAGCGACCACCAATTAACCAATCATGTGGTGATAGAATAGTCATAGTGATTAAAAATTTCTATTGGAAAGTAAAATTACAGTGAATAAACTTCTATGTAACATTGTCCAAAACAGAAGGTGTCGTCGTCGTTTTCTTTGACTCTGTCTGCGGCAGCAATAATAATAATATAATTCGGAGGAGGCATTTAATTGGATAAGGAGTGGATAAAAGATAGATTCCACACCTGATTTAATCATCTTGACACTATCAAATAGCTCTAAGGTATTGTTCATGGACGCGGTCAGATATTCCATCATTCTAATATTCTTTATTCGTTGTATTACATCACACATTGATGGGGGGGCACGACGCTTCCAGAACAGTGAGATCAGACACCAGGCAGCGGTAAGGATGTGAAGGCCCATTTTCAACTTTTGTTTCCTGACTGGGTTGTTGTCAAGTTAAGTAAAAAGAAAAAAGGATCCTGGAGGGAGCTTTCAGCAGTGACATCCTTAAATTGCAGATATTTTGACCATCCTCCCCACAACCTCCGAATCCTAGGACATTCCCAAAAGATATGAATAATATACCCTTTGCATCCCAATAGCCTCTCTGGTATCATTGGGTTTAGGTGTGTATAAGGCAGGCGTGTGGTACCACATCATCAAGATTTTGTATGGATTTTCTTTGTACAAATTACAAAGAGAGGAGTGAGACGCCCTCTGCCATGTGGTTCGCCATTCTTCCATAGAAATATCCCTTTGCACAAAATGTTCCCGTTTAGAGTATTTATGGGGTGCTTTTTCCGGGATTGTCCGGAAGGGGTTAGAGGAGATCTAATAAATATCTGAAATTAAACCCCTTTTTTGAAAAGGGGAAGTCTTGCAGATTTATTCAAACCCCGTGGGAGGGGAGACTGTAGTAGAACCCAAAATTTAAATCAAGAAATGTTTAATCTGCAAATATGAAAACCTACTAGATGTTGGCAAGGAAAACCTGGATTGCAAGGTCTCAAAAGGTCAAATACGTCTTGAGTAGTGTTGAGCGATTATTATTGACAAAGTTGAAATCGGCACGGTTTTTATGTTGATCGGATTTTTTCGATCACGCAATAATTTAGGTGAAAATCTGCGCATAATCTATTAATATTGTGCCATTTTCAGCGCTTCCTGTCATTTTGGCAGCCAGCAAATCACCTTACAAAATAGAGCAGGGTGAGCTGGGTGTGCGACGTCATGACTGGGATGTGTATGGTTTCAATTGGCTGGAAAAATCACATGACCTTGTTTTACATAGAACAGCCCTTCCTGTTCTGCCTCAGTGTGTGTCTGTGTATCATAGGAGTAGGACGTGTGCTCGGTCTCTCTCAAAACAGCTCAGCGAAACTGTTCTATTTGTTCACAAAGACAACTATGCTTTTAGCTGTGAACATTAGAACTTAGGTAGATTAGAGATTTGCAGATTTTAGTTACCTAGGCTGAGAATTTTAAAGGAGCATCTAGCGCTGTACAGTCGGGGGGTGAGGGAGGTCTGCGGGCGAACACAGACAGACAGACAGGCTCTTTAACCCCTTAAGGACCCAGCCTGTTTTGACCTTCCTGACACAGCCCTATTTTTGAAATCTGACATGTGTCAATTTATGTGAGAATAACTTTTTGACACTTTTACCTATCCATGTGATTCAGAGATTGTTTTTCTCGTGACACATTGTGCTTTAAGTTAGTAAGAAATTTTTATCCATACAATCCTTGTTTGTTTGTGAAAAATATCAAAATTTCATGAAAATTTGGAAAAATTAGCGATTTTGAAAGTTGCAAAATTTCTGCGTGCAAGACAGATACCGTATATACTCGAGTATAAGCCGACCCGAGTATAAGCCGAGGCACCTACTTTTGCCCCAAAAAACGGGAAAACTTATTGACTCGAGTATAAGCCTAGGGTAGAAAATGCAGCGGCTACTGGTAAATTTTAATAATGGATACCAATAAAATTACATAGGCGGTTTTAATGTCCCCCATAGGCAATTATAGGTGGATATATGGCCCTATATGCAGGTTAGGCAGGTATATGGCCCCATAGGCATGTAATAGGCAGTTATATGTCCCCATAAGCAGATTATAGGCAGGTATTTGGCCCCATACGCAGGTAATAGGCAGGTATATGGCCCCCACAGACAGGTAATAGGCAGGCATATGGCCCCATAGGCAGGTATAGGGCAGGCTGTAGGCAAGTATAGGGCAGGTATAGGGCCGGGTGTAGGCAGGTATAGGGCAGGCTGTAGGAGGTATAGGGCCAGCTGTAGGCAGGTATAGGGCAGGTATAGGCCGGCTGTAGGCAGGTATAGGGCTGGCTGTTAGGGCAGGTATAGGCATCTGTAGGCAGGTATAGGGCCAGCTGTAGGCAGGTGTAGGGCTGGCTGTAGGCAGGTATAGGGCAGGTATAGGGCCAGCTGTAGGCAGGTATAGGGCTGGCTGTAGGGCAGGTATAGGCAGCTTTAGGCAGGTATAGGGCCAGCTGTAGGCAGGTATAGGGCCAGCTTTAGGCAGGTATAGGGCCGGCTGTAGGCAGGTATAGGGCCGGCTGTAGGTAGGTATAGGCAGCTGTAGGCAGATATAGGGCAGGTATAGGCAGCTGTAGGCAGATATAGGGCAGGTATAGGCAGCTGTAGGCAGGCATAGGCAGTTTAAAAAAATCAAAACAATCACTTACTTGGCTCCCCGCTGCTCCGTCTCCCTCGCCGCTCCGCCTCCTCGCTGCTCCGTCTCCCGCGCCGCCTCCTCGCTGTCCGCCTCCCGCGTGATTCCTGCATCTTCTCGGCACAGGCGGGGGACGTCATCAGGCCGCGCACGCAGCGTGATGACACACCTGCTGTGCCGGAAATGCGGGCGGCCGCAGACGCCCGGAGTCCACTGCGGAGCACGGAGCGCTCGCTCTGTGCTCCGCAGTGGTATCCCTTCACTTATATGCGCTCCGGAGGAGTCGCATGTAGGTGAAGGGATCGCGGACAGTGCCCGGGCCAGCGCAGTGCCCGGGCATTCAGCTATATGCGCTCCCTGAGGAGCCACATATAACTGAAGCGTCCCTGTCGGCGCCCGGGCTATCGCAGCGCCCGAGCACCGAAAGTGACTCGAGTATAAGCCGAGGGCGGCTTTTTCAGCTCATTTTTGGGCTGAAAAACTCGCCTTATACTCGAGTACATACAGTACTTTTACACAGTAGAAATACGTCTATAAAAAATTGCGTTTTTATGTTGTCCTATTCTGACATCCATAACTTTTTTATTTTGCTGTGTGCAGAGCTGTTTATGGGCTTGTTTTTTGCGGGATGAGTTGAAGTTTTTATTGGTACCATTATGGGGTGCATATGATGCTATTATCCTTTTTATTAAGGTTTTTCTGAGATGTTTTGAACATAATACAGCAATCTTGGTAGTGTTTTTTATTTTTATTTTTTATAGCGGTCACTGTACGGTATATATGACATGGTAGCTTTACTCAGCAGGTCAATACGATTACACGATACCCAATTAGTATATTTTTTTTATGTTTTATGCTTTTATACAATAAAAACACTTTTATTCAACCAGGAAAATACGTTTTTTTTCATCGCCTTCTGAGGCCAAATTTTTAACT
>JAODAL010055330.1:0-24038 GCA_025379985.1 Phyllomedusa bahiana
AAATAATAAAAGTTACCTTTTGGGTATTCCCCAGTCCATAAAAGTCTAATCAAAAAAAATTTTAACTCATTTTTTCAGTAGCTAAAAACAATGTAGAAGAAAAAAAATGCCAAGCGGCAAAATATTTTTTTTTTTTTGGTCATTTCACTCCATAAAAATTGGAAAAAAAGGATCATAAAAGCGATCATCCAAAATGTCCCAATTAAAAACTAACTTCGTCTGCAAAAAATGCCCACTCACTCAGATCCATAGGTGGAAGTACAAAAATATCGCTCACAGAAAAGGGCGATACGGTGCAAATTTTAAAAATAAATGTTTGGATTTTTTTTGGACTAAACAAAAAACAAAACCCTACTATCTGATTTTTTAGATTTGAATCAACCGCAGATAAAGATAAACATCATTTTTCTAAAGCATAAAGGCCCCCACTTAAATTTTTTTTTCATTTTCCCCGTAATTCTAGGAAAAGTAATGACACCTAGAAAGAAATTTGCCCCTGCAAAAAAAATGTCTTCTTATGTCTCGTAGAGAAAAAAAAAATTTATGGCTTTGGAAGGGGGGGGGAAATAAAGAAGAGTATATTTTTTTGCTTGGTGGGTTAAGAGGTTAAAAAAAACAAAAAGTAATGCACTAAACCCTTTTTATTTTCCGGGTTCAAGTGCGCTTAAATTTTTTCAAAAATTTTTAGAAAAGCCTGTGAAAATGGGAGAATAGTCTGGTGAGATGAGACCAAAAAATTTAATTTTTGGATGCCAAATTTTAAAACCTGGAGGCCAAATGCCTGATATCATCCCAAAAAAAACCTAACTACAGTGAAGTTTGAAAATAAGAAATTGGTGTTTGGGGGTTGGTTTTAGTATGGCATGGCAACTTCCTATTTAAGGAAGGATGAATGGACAAATTTACAGAGACATTTTGATAAGAATTGCTGCCCTCTACCAGGATGAGAAGTTTAATGGAGAGAAATTTCAACAAGCCAATGATCCCAAAACACAGCAAGAAAATCTCGTTGGTTTAGAAAAAAGAAAATAAAGCTACTAGAAGGCCCCGCCAATACATGATTTTAATCAATAGAAAATTATGGAAGGAACTAAAGGGTTATAGAAAGGGCCACGGAAACCTTGGATCCGAAAAGGTTTTGTAAGAATGGGTCAAAATCCCATCTGAGCAGTGAATGCAAATAGTTTCTTTATACAAGAAGCATCTTGAAGCTGTCATTATCAATAGAGATGGGCGAATCCATTCAAACTAAGTGGAATTCATTTAGAGTTTCATGAAAACTTCTGTTCTGCACGAAGCCGAAGTTTATGGTACTTCGCGGGAACTAATCGTCTTTTTTTTCTAAAATGGCCACGAGCACATGCTGTGACATGGGGCAGAGAACTCTGGGAGGAAGAAAGGAACACCCTCAATGACATGTGCAGACATGAAGCCAATCGGCAACCAGCGGGCTTCTGTGACATCACAGCCCTATAAATACGGATGCCATGTTAAATTCTTGCACTTGTCAGTGTGTATCCTGTCAATAAGCATCTATTTGCTGCTGCACTATATTGCACTCTTTACAGAACAAACTAATTTTTTGAGCAACTGGGGTGAAAGACCTACCCAATTGTGTGTCATATACACACTCGTTCAAGCTCGGACTGCCCATAGCGCAAACCGGGCATCCGCCTGGTGGGTCGCTGGGGGTCCGGGCCACAGTGATGGCTCGGATTGCCTGCCGGGGGGGGCTGGTGTCACAGACCCAGCCTGCCCCATCACACCCGCCCGCCTGCACGCGCGGGGCAAGCATGGCGGGCGAAAGGGGGATCCTCGTCCTGGTGTCACCCCCCCAAGAGGCAGGCACAGAGCGCGCGATTTGATGGTCACGGGGCCCTTTGCCCCCGGGGCTGACTCAGATAGAGCGCCCCGGGAGGGAAGAAGAAGAAAAAGGTAGTATTTTGTATGTTTTTTTTTAACAAATTTACGGCCCCTGCCTCCCTATAAAAGGGCCCCTGCCTGCCTTTGTGGCCCTTCTCCTTAAAACGGGCCCCTCCCTCCCTAAAAAGGGGCCCTGGCGGGCTATAAAACGGGGCCCTGCCTGCCTACAAGGGCCCTGCCTGCTTAAAAGGGGGCCCTGCCTCCCTAAAAGGGGGCCCTCCCTTTCTATAAGGGGCCCCTCCCTGCTTATAAGTGGCCCTACCTCCCCTCAAGTGGCCCTGCCCCCCTTAAAACTGGCCTGCCTCCTAAAAAGTGGCTCGGGCTCCTAAAAAAAAACTGGCCCTGCTGCTTATAAGTGGCACTACCTCCCTACAAGGGGCCCTTCCCCCCTATAAGGGGCCGGGGCCTGCTTTAAGGGCCCCTCCCTCCCTATAAACTGGCCCTCCTGCTATAATGGCCCTGCCTCCCTATAAAAACGGGCCCATGCCTGCTAAAAGTGGCCCGCCCCCCTATAAACTGGCCCTGCCTCCCTATAAGGGCTTCCCTGCCTAAAAAAATGGCCCTGCCTCCCTATAAAGGGCCCCTCCCTCCCTAAAAGGGGCCCCTCCTCCCTATAAGTGGCCCTCCCTGCTTAAAATGGCCCTCCTCCCTATAAAACGGGGCCCTCCCTCCCTAAAAGGGGCCCCACGCTTAAGTGGCCCTGCCTCCCTATAAAACGGGCCCTGTTTGCCTAAAAGGGGCCCCTCCCTCCCTAATTATTTGGCCTGTCTGGAAAATTATGGGGGCAACCCTAGCTACGGGGTTTTACTGAGGGACCCCTAGCTATCTGGCATTCTGGGGGCAGCCCAGATCCTGGCTAGTTTCTGGGGCGCCCTAGCTACCTGGTGTTACTGGGGGCAGCCCCAGTACCCGCTTTAGAAAAGGGCTATATTTATCTGGTAATGTGGGGGAGGGGGGCTTGAAACCTACCTAAAGGGGGGGGGGGGGTCTACCTATTTACATGCCACTTTTGATTTTTTTTTTTTCATTTTTTTGGTTTTCCCCCCTGTTTGGGTTCAATTTCTGTGTAGGGCACAATTATGGGGGGAATAAGTTTCATATGAACATCTATCCCCTTTTATACAACCCCGATCCTATTAGCCTTGGCTGTGCACCCGACACTGGCTCTACAGTTAAGTTTATTTACCCGGTTCCCAAGTCCTTTTCCATGTATTTTACCAGTGTTTTTCATTTAAAGTTTAAACATGTAATGGTTTTTCCTCCCCTGTGCATAACCTTGATTTACAGTTTTAAACCTCATTGCCCCTTCTCTTTTTAGGCCTCCAAATATCCGATCATTTGTAATAACCATTATCCCCTTTTTGTGTGGATTACTTTACGAGCTTAGTATCATCTGCTCAATATTCACTTTGCAATCCCTATTAAAATCATTTTGAAAAATTTTAAAAAGGATAGGGCCAATACTGGCCCTGTGGGACCCCCTAGTAACGGGATCCCGTCTGAGTATGCCCCATTATTCCACCTTTGTTTTTTATCAGTGAGCCCCGTTACTTTCAGCTTCCCAAAATTTTCCCCCCGTCCCAAGCATTTCATTTTATTACCAAAATTTTTTGTGGAACATATCAATGCTTTAGAAATCAAATTATGACATCCAGTGCCTCACCTGATCCGTCTAGCACTGACTTCCCCATAGAAGTGATGAGTTGTCTGACAGGACCCATCCTTCATAAACCGTGCTGGGAAAGGCGTTATACATTTATTGTCAGTGAGTTAATCCGGGTAGCACTCTTAGAAACCTTCAAACTTTTTACCCCAAAACAGGGGTTTAAAATTTTACCGGCCTAATTTTCCCTGGATCCCCCTTTTTGACCCCTTTTTAAAATTTGGGCCCACTTTTTACTAGGGCCCCTTTTTCCTTTGGACAAAAACCCCGTTATTTATGTCCAAAATTTTAAAAAAGGGGGGGCCTATCTATAACATTACTTAACCCCCAAAGGGACACGGGGTTTTTATCCCGTCAGGACCTGAGGTTTTTGTCTATTTTAAGCTTCCTAAGGCGGAGGTGCACTTTTTCCCGGGGTTTAGACAAAAAAAAATTTAATTTGGAAATTTAAACCCCTAAAATTGAAAAAACAATGGTTTTTTTGCATTTGCACCCGTTTTAGCCCAAAGCCTTTTGGAGTCCTTGCTTAGACTCCCCTATTTAAATTTAAAAAAGTACCAAAGGCTGTATGGACAAAAAATTGAATTTTTCTTCATTTTTACAAATTGGTGCTTTTAAAGCTTTGTTCTAGAGGAACCCCTTAAAGGCAATAAAAAAAACATATGAAAACGTGGGGACTTAGCTGAAATTGCTTCTCCTGTTTAGGAGGTGAGTGTTAGCCCCATAGTAAAATTAAGTAGGGGGCCGTCATGCGAGTTGCACCCAGTCCCCGCCATGAATGACGGGAGTTTCGGAAGGCACCCTTTTCCTTTCTCAAGCAGGATGGGGCCTTCCGAAACGTCGCGTCATTGCATGGCGACACTGGGTGAACTCAGCAGGGATCTGCCCAGTTTTCTTTAGTTTTTCATTCCCAAAGGGGGGTTTCCCATCTTTAGAACAAATGTTTTTATGCCCCAAATTTTTTAAAAAAAATGAAGAAAAGTTAAATGTTTTGTCCATACCCCTATGGGTGGGAATTTACCCTCCCTTTGTCTTAAAACGGGAAGGTCACCCCTCTCGGTAAAATACAGTTGGGGGGAAAATTGTTTAATGGGTTTTGTTTTTTTCTTCGCCTTTCTAAGTCTTCCCTCGAGTATTTTTTAAGGGCCAACATTTTTTTTTTTTAATCTTTTTATATTTATATGTTAGAAAGAAAAATTTCCCCCCCAAAAAGATTTTTATGGCAATATTTTCTTTCTGTCTCAGTTTTGCTGCCTTAATCTTTTTTTTTACATATTTTTTTTTTTTTAGCTTTTTAGTCCCTTTTTCATGCCCTCCTGTTTTGTAGTTAAAAACGCTTTCTTTTTGTTTTTTATTCCCCTCTTTCATCTCTGTTGATCCTTTTTGGGGTTTTTTTCCCCGTTTCTAATTTTTTTTTTTTCCCCTTTTGGTATTTTACCTTCACAGTGGGGGGGCCAAGATGTTTTTAAAGATTCCCATTTATTTTTTGTTCTGCTATTTGAAAATTTACCTTGGTCCCAGTCCATTACGATTAGGGCCCCTAAAGCAGGATAAATTAACCTTCCTAAAATTTTTCGTTTTTTTTGTGGCCCCGGACAAAAACCCTCTATTAAAAGGTTTAAATGGAAGTTTTTTTATTATGGTCCCCTTTTTCCTGGGTTGCCCTCAACTAAACCTTTTTTTACTCTGTGGGGTCTATTAGTCAATATTAAGTCTAGAAGGGCCTTTCCTCTAGTCGGGTTCCTGCACCTTTTGGAAAAGGGGAATTTTATCTTTATTTAAATTTTACAAAAAATTTTTCCCCTTTGTGGAGGCACAGGTTTCAGTTTCCAATTTATGTCGGGGTAGTTAGTCCCCAAAATAAAAAACCTCTTCGTTTTGTTGCTTCATCTTTTTGCCTGGGGAAAGTATTTTCTTCCGGGGCTTTGTTATATAGCAAAACCCCTAAAAATTTTATATTACTGTTTTTACCCCCTGATTTTTTCCCAAAAGGGATTCCACCTTTCATTCCCTTTTCCCTATATCTTCCTGCAGTGTTGGCTTCGGGCCCGGGTTTTTTTTACATAGAGACATCCCTTCTGTTTTTTTACCCACTTTAAATAGACTGAACCCGGGAGTTAAAATGCCCAGCGTAGCTCTTGTCCAGCCATGTCTCAGGTTTTCCCCCCTATGGGATATTTTTCTTCTGCAAATAAAAATTCTAGTTTTTTTTTTTGGTTTGGGCAGACTCCGGGGATTTGGGAGCATTTCAATTTAGAGATTTTTTAGTTTTTATTCCTTTCTCCCTATTTTTTTTAAACTATTGCACACCCCCTCCCCCACTCCACCCCTTGATTTATTACTAATTTCCCCGCTCTCTATCTTCCTATTTTTGCACGCTATATGTGTAGGGTTAACCCCCACCCCGTCCCCAGTTTAAATATTCCTCCCGGCCCTTCCCGCCCTTTTGTCCCCCAATACAGCTGCACCCCCCCCATTTAGGGGCAGCCCTTTCCCCAGATAGGGGCGTAGCCAAGACAAAAAGTCAGCCCCGTTTCCAAAAAAACCCCCAAAACCCTCTTTTCCTTTCACCAATTTTTTTAGCCACTTATTCACCTTTTCTAATCCCCCCTCGGCCCCCTTTGGTGTGGCCCGTGGGGGGGAAAGGTAATATTTCTGAAAAAAAATTACCCTTTGGGGGTCCTTCCCCTTTAACTTTTAGCCTAAGTCCCTGAAATAATTTTTTAAGGGGGACTCCACCTACTCTCATTTTGTCATTGGTGCCAATATGCACCATGGGCAGCTGGATTCTCCCCCAGCCCCCCCCCAAAAAAGTCAGCCCGTCCGCGATATGTCGAACTGGCCCCCGGTAAACAAAAATATTTCGCGAAACCAAGTTTTTTTTAGGGGAAAAATTGCCCTGTCTGGGGCCCCTGGGAAAAGGAGGGCCCCCAAATACTAGCACCCGTCTATCCTGACCTGCACTCCTATTTCCCCCCCCCTTTCTGGAGCAGGGCAGGGGTAGTGTCTTGCCCGCAGCAATGGGATTTCTGAAACCCACATCCCCCCCCATCCGCCCAAACTTGCAATTTTGTTGGGATGTACCAGTTTAGGATAGCCTCCCGACACTCTTTCCCTTTTACCCTTTTTTTTAACTGTTTTCCCAGTAGCTGCCTCTGTTCCTGCACCCATGCTACCCTCCCCCCCATTTTCTTAAACCCGCGAGTGTTTTTCAGTGAGCAGCAAAATCGCTTCCAAGTTGGCAATGGATTCAAATTTTTGCCACTTGCTCATTTTTGTCCAGGGGTACAGGCTTTAAATGTGCAGTGTGCACACATCTCACACAGCCGTATGGACCCTCGAAATGTTGCTCAAGGAAGACATACATTGCACAGGGGTTTTGCACCAGACAGGGATTGTCCCAAAAATGGAACTCATGGGGATGAAATACAGATACAAAAATGAAAAATTTTGTATAAAAAACTGGGCCCCTTTTTAAAAGACCCCCAAAACTAAAGTCCCCCCAAAATTTAAATCCCACATTAAGCAAAAACGACATACTTAGGGCAAAAAAAACTCGAAAGCTCAGAATACTCCCAGGTAATTAGCCTTTTTAAAAATTTGATCCAAAAACAGTTCAGCAGTGCAGCAGCAGCAAACTTTCCTTTTAGAAAGGGCCAAAAAAGGGCCCACTGGCTCCACACAGGGGCAATTTAAAACTCTGCTGTTTTGGTAACCAACCCCAAAATAGTCACCTGACTAAATCCAAAAATTATTCAGCAAAAATCAGTATGGATTTATCTTGCAGTTATGGAAAAATTACAAAAACCAAAAACTTTCTCTTTAAAAACTATAAATGTAAGCTAGACCCAATTAAAGTATAGCTGGGAATGGATAAAAAATTTTGTCTGTTACCCGAATTTTAAAGTAAATTTCAATGGGTAAATAAAAACACGGGATTTGCTGGGAAAGGGTTAAAAAGGACTTTTCCCCCCCAATTTTAAAATCCCCAAAAACAGACAAAAAAAAACAAAACTTTGCCCCGCTAAAAATAATCGCTAGGGGTATTTGCTTTTTTTTCCCCCTTTTATCCAAAACAGTTCAGCCCGTGCTGGGAGCAGAAACTCCTCCTTTGGGGAAGGGAAAATTTTTTGGGGGTAAATTTTGAGTAAAATACGGGGTTGTGTGTATTTTTTTCCCATATTTCGCCCCTTTAAATTCCCTTTTGGTTCACTGTGTAGGGGGTTTTTTTTTGGGGGGGTTTTAATAAACCCAAGGGTTTTTTATTGGAAGCCCTTTCCCTTGGGTTTTTTGGTTTTTTTGGTTGTAATTTGGAGTGGAAAAAACAAAGGGGGGTTTGTATTTTTTTGCACCATATAGTCCCCAATTCCTTTTTGGGGGCACTTGTGGGTAATTTTTTACCCAAAGGGGTTTAAATTTTTGTTCTTTTTTTGTTGGGGTAATTTTTTGGGGAAAAAAAAACAGGGTGTGTGTATTTTTTTGGAAACCCCTTTTAAAAAAAAAGGCCCGAAATTCCCTCTGTTTTTTTTTGGGAGGGTATTTTATAAAATAAATTTTAAAATTTTTGGGAAAATTAAAAAACTTTAGGAAAGATCAAAGAAATCAAAACCCCAAATTTGGGAACAGGTTTTGGGATTTTGGGGAGGGGACCCAAGGGGGTTTTCCCCTTTCAATGCCTTGAAGCGGATGGGAGGGCCCAAAATTAAAAAAACAATGTTTTGGGGGCAAGTGAAAAATTTTAATATAAGGAAAGGGATCCCCCCTAATTTTTCAAATTTTAAAATTTTATTTACTCCTCTATCGTGTTCTTAAAAATTTTGATTTGAACAGGGGACAGATTACTCCTTCAGTACATAAACCCTTAGCAAGAATCACCACCAAGTCAACTTACAAAGCAAAAAATAATTTTAAAAAAAAAACAAAATCATAAAAAAATTGCATCAAAAACTCATTTATGTGCCCCCTATCAGCGGGGGACAAACCCATTTGAGGGGCATTTACCAAAGGGAATTGGGAGCAAAGAGGTTTAGGGCAGACATCCGCTGCTTATGAGTAGGCGGGGAAAGTAGTGGTGTGGAGGGGTTAAAGGGAGGTTATTTTGGGGAGAGGTCAGGTCTGCATACCCAAGCCATTGAGGAGGCAAACAAATGATGGGCAAAAAAGGGAATTTAAAGACGATCATTCTTTTTAAAAGAAGAGGGGGTCCCGCTTGCGGGGGTTTAGGCAGGGGGACAGCCAGCAAAATCAAGTGTAAACCGTGAAATTACAGGGTTGGGCGCAGGGGCGGGGTTGGGAACCCAAAAGGCCCACGGGGTTTGAGCAAACCCCTTCGCGGAAAGGGAAAAAGAAAGGGGCTTTCCTGGCAAATTTGGGAGTAAAAAGCCCCTAGTTTCCTTTGCGTTTTTGGGGGTAAAATTACCTACTCAGCGGGGTTTTGGCAGTTTTTTTCCAAGACAGGAGGGGGGGGGGGCATGTGTTATGTAGGGCCTTGGGGGGCAGGAAAATGAAACGTGGCCCGGGGAAAACCTAATGTTGGCCCCAAAAGGCCCTGGGATCAAACCCCAATTTGCGGTAAAATCCCGTAGGGGCCGGGGGAAAAAGTGTTCACATGTGGTTCATTGCTGCAGCCACCCCCAGCAGCCCCCCAGTTGGGGCCGGGATCTCATTTCAGCCAGTCAAGGGGAAACCCCAAAACCCCTTTTCCGAAAGGGGGCTGTTTGTCTTTTCCCCTTTATCTTTCTGTTCCAGATGCCCCCTGCTCCTTTGCCAAAAGGGATATAGAGGGGAAAAACCCGTGTTTGTCAGGTGGGGCCCCTGCCTTTTTGCACCGTCATCCATCCTCGGAAAGGTTGACTGGGGGGGTTTCCCCACGCTAAGTACCACTGCCCGGCAGCTTGGGTGGGTGGGGGATTAAGGGGGAAATTTTCCCAGTCCATCAGCCCGCAGCCTAAGTCTGGAGTCAAATTTATGAGCGGGTTCCTTCAAACCCCCCTAGAAAGGGGGGGGTTTTCACCGCAGCAGACCCCGGGGGAATGAAAAAAGCAAAGGGGGGGTTTTTTCCCAATTGAACACACTTGCGGGGCCCCACATAGAAGATCCGCTGGGAATTAAGGAAGGGGCCCAAAAATGGATGTGGGCCGCAAGGTTGCCAAGTTTGCCCCTGGAGAAACTGTCCTTTCCGGCCCGTAGTGTGGCATTTAGAAATGGTTGTTTTAGTTTTCAAGGGGGGGGCCATAGTTACCCCCAAAGGGGGAAAATGTTTGTCCCCCCCGAAATGTGGAGAGACTCACCCTTGTCAAAATGAATCAGGCGTGGATCGACCAGGATTTCCACACACCAATGCCTTATGCATCAGAGTAGATCAGCCATGACGCCAAAACAAGACTGTGAGAAAAGAGTATGGATTATTATGGCTACCTGCCTCAGCTACTATTCGGGATGTTCACCTGCCTGATGCCACACAATCTGCTGCCAGCTGCTCCTTTCTACCACCCACCATCTTTACTACTGACTGGTATTGCCACCCACCTCTTCACTCTTCACTAGGCCATTATGTAGATTTCTGATGCTGCCGCCACCTCCATACTGTGTCATTGTGCCACTCTTTGGCCTACTCATGTTGCTGCCACCTCCAGAATTTGTCATTGTGCCACTCTCTGACCTAATGCTACTGCTGCTGCCGCCACCTCCACACTGTCATTGTGCCAGTCTGTGGCCTACTCATGCTGCTGCCATCTCCTTAATCTGTCACTTGCTAATCTGTTGCCTACTGATGTTGCTGCCACCTTCTCAACCTGACATTTGCCACTCTGCGGCCTACTCATCCTGCTGCCAACTGACCATTTTCTCACTGGAATACCCCGTGGTTTACTAATGCTGTTTCCACCCTCCACCACTCTATGACGTTGCCACTAAGTTTGGTTTTCCCCTTCTTTTAATGTGTCAGAAGGAATGAAAAGGATCAGGATTGTCTGATGATTAGGTAGCCAAAAGCAGGAGTGGATACAGAACACAGAAGACATGCAAATATCCCATTTACTGGTCATCTCTGTTTCGGATCAACTCTTGTTTTGTTTTTGGCTTTAGCAATACTGATGGATTATTGACTGATTGAAAGCGGATGACAGGAAGGGCAAAATGATCAGTGACGTCAATACAAAATTACTGCCAACACCCTCTCCACTCTTTCGGGGGGGCTCTACATGTATCAGTGCTTAACAGAACAGGTTCTGTCATATTCCGTGGAATCATCTGATGTCGGTATAAAAAGAGTTCCACTCTTTGACACTATTGTAGGATCTTGGCCGTCAGCTCGGTTCTTTCCAGCTGGGGCTGACATTACCTTGTCAGGCTGCATTCCCACTTCAGTTATTTGGTCAGTTTTGCCCCTGTAACTGTCCAGAGAAGTGAAGTGTGAAGCGATTCGAATAGCGGCGCCTGTCATCTACGTGTCATACTAAAAAACAGCATTGTAAGAAGACCAAACCATGCTCCCTATGCATATTTGAGCATGGCACAATGTTCTACAACACCCTACAGGCTCTCCACAGCAAGGAAAGAGTTTTTTTTTAACGCGATTCGCTACGAAGGCGAATTGAATTTTTGAGAATTTCACCCATCTCTAATTATCAACAAAGGCTTTTGTACCAACTATTAAATACATTTCAGTAACCTGAAACCCCACATGAACCCCATAATGATACCAATAAAAACATCAACTCATCCTGCAAAAACAAGTTCTTAATCAGTGCCATTCATAGAAACATAAAAAAAACTTATGGCTGGCAGACATATTTATGTCGACATAAAAAGGCATTTCTATTTTGTAAAAGTAATAAAACATAAAAAACTCAATAAAATTCAAACCATTGTAATTGTACCAACTGCATAGTAAAATTTTCCTGTTATTTACACTGCACGGCAAACACTATAAAATTGAAACCCAAAAAACAATGGCAGAACTGTGTTTTTTTCCTACAGTACTAAGGAAAACTATGGAATACCTGTGCGCCCAAAATGCACAATACACCCCTAGATGAGATCCATGAGGGGTATTGAATCCAAGATATGGTGACTTCTGGAAGGTTCCACCTGCTCTGATTTTTTGGGGGCTTTGTAAATGCGACATGGCACCCACCAAAATCTGCCTTCCAAAAGCCAAATAGCGCTCCCTCCCTTGTATGCCCTCCCATGCACCCAAGTAGCAGTTTACACCCACATATAGGGTATTGCTGAACTTGGAAGAAATTATGTAAAAAATTTTGAGGTGCTTTTTTCCAGGATTTCTTGTAAAAATGAAACATTTTCAGCTAAAATTGAAGATTGTAAAAAAATTAGTTTTTATTTTCACAGCCGAACGCTAAATTTTTTTTTGAAACACCTGGGGTCAATATACTCACTACTCCCCTAGATATATTCCTTAAGGGGTATAGTTTCCAATATGGGGTCTTTTTAGGGGTGCTTATTGAGTTTTAGCTCCTTAGGGAGTCCCCAAACCTTTAATGGCGCCTAAGGAAAATTGTGATGAAAATAAGACCCCAAAGTCCGGTAGCTGATCCTTCTATTCTGAGGCTTGTGGTTAAGCCAAATAGCACACTAGGGCCACATATGGAATGTCTGTAAGAATGGCAGAATTGGAGGAATCATGTATAGCAACAATTCTTCATTTCAGATCCTTGGCCTTTGTTGAACTTCCAGTGACCAGTATAATAGTGTGTGAGAGCAACAACACCAAATTGAACACACCTGCTCCCCATTCACATCTGAGACCTTGTAACACTAAGGCCATGTTCACACGGCTTAAAACTGGACGTATTTCAGTCCGTAATTACGCGCTGGAAGTGCGCAAAATTTCGGACTGAAAACGTCCCAGTCATTACGGTAATCCACAGTTCTCATAGAGAAACTAATGGATTACGTCTCCTCTCCGTGCTCGGCGAATCCGCTGGGCGGGGAGATAAGTGACATGTGAATTACCAGCGGCGTATACGCGCCGCTGGTAATACAAGTCTATGGCCGGCGAGGTGCCGGTCCCCCGCTCCCGCCCTGCCCCCGGCCACACGGCGTAATTGCGGGGCGTAATTACGCCCTGCAAATACACCGTGTGAACCTAGCCTAACAAGTCATATGACATGGGGAAAATGGCAAATTGGGCAAAATGTGTTCATTTTCGCTTTGGGGTTTACTCACCTTTGTTTCCAGCGGTTTAGACACTAATGCCTTTGTATTGAGTTATTTTAGGGGCACATCCAAGTAATACAATTATACAAGCTGTACACTGACTACTTTACTTTGTATCATAGTGTCATGTCTTCAGTGTTGTCCTAGGAGAATTTTTAATAAAATATTTACAAAAATGTAAGGGGTGTACTCACTGTTGTGAGATACTGTATTTAGCTCTACGGAATACGGTCACTATATAGAGGCAATATACAGTCTGAAGAGCCTGTGTACACTGGTATCTACCACTATCTGGTCACTGTATGGTGTTAATATACAGCCTGTAGAGCCTGTGTAAATTGGTAATTGCCACTAAATGGTCACTGTATGGTGGCATTATTAGTAGAAATGTAATGGTTTAGGTTTAGACACAGTTTGGCGGCATCTCCCAGCTCTCTTTTATGCCGAATAGGCAATCCAACATCCAGGAAAGCTGGGTGACAGCAAACCCCTCAATTAGCTTTCTTCCAGAGCTGTTGCACAGTTGTGTGTAGTAGGTGTGGCCTTTTCATGAAAGGGTGTAGCTTGATAAAAAGAGGGCATGATTTATGCAAGTTTTCGGGAACAACACTAAACCACTTTCAAATATTGGCAAGTGTGGAATTAACAAAAAAGAAAACTCACAGTGGTCAGACTTCAAATGCATCTCCTAAACAAGTTTAAAGCATTGCAAGCTCAAGCACTCAAAGTGAATAGATACAACCAAACCTGGATATAGAACCAAGACATTCAACAAGAGAGAACAGAGGTAAACAACCTATACATCTGTCATAGAAGGTAAAGACGATTAGTTTATATGAACCTACATCTTGTGAAAATATATTTCATTAATCAGATGGAGAAGCTAGAAAACAGAGAAAGGCAGCAGAAGAACAAATTAAATCCATGCATGACTCAAGAACAGGGACACTAACAGAACTGCCAAGAGAAGAACGGGATTTTAAAGTCAAATGCAATACAGATGGCAAAGTTGAATCACTAAATGCAAGAGGCCAAAAGGTAATTCCAAAAATATGGAGAGGACTATGATAAGACATTTGCCCCTGTAGTCAAACATGTTACAATCAGGACTTTGCTTACAGTAGAGGTTACTTAGAAAATGAAAACGAAACCTTTTGATGTGAAGGCACTACTGCTGTATGGTGAATTAACAGAGGACATTTACCTGGAACAACCACCAAGATTCAAAAATGAACGTTGACCAAGCTTACTATTCAAACGTCAGAAAAGCATATACAGTGTAAAGCAAGCCACCAGAGCTTGCAATGATTAAATAAATGAAGGATTTAGAAATAAGAACTTTTAGAGGCACAAGACGGACCTCTGTCTATACACAAAAAACAGATAAATTGATTTTTGTGTGCATTTATGTGGTCAATTTTTTAATCTGTTTTTAGCAAGAAGCGGATGAAACAGAAATACTCCAGACCCTAAATCTGCACTTTGAGACCAAAGATCTTGGAAACATAAATATTGTTATGAATAGCAATGTGCCATTTTATTTTTCTCTGCTGATTAGGTTAGTGGGAGTTTGTCTTTCTTCTGTAGTCTGTGTTTGTTTGGAGTGGTTGCATAGCAACTGTTTAGGATCCTTGCTTGTTTGCTGATCTAGCTGCACACCTGAGCTCATTAGCTGCTTCTGTCTCTATAAAGCTCAGCTGAACAGGGTAGTCAAATTGCGGAGAATAGAAGCATTGGTCCTGTCTAGTCCTGATGTGTTGGATTGTTATTTCTTGTGGTTTATGTCTTGTTTACTTGTCTTAGGTATCTTGTTTTTTTTGTCTTAGTTTTTGAGAAATATAGGTTTGGTATTTGCCTAGGTTCTGTAGGGCTCTGCCTGGGACTCACTGGATCCTAAAGCCATTTACTGTACTGGGGTCAGTTGTAGCTTAGGGACATAATTATGAAAAATGCTTTAGGATCAACTTCAGGTATAGAGGTTCTGGCATTAGGGACAGTTGTACAGCGAGTTTTGAGGGACAGTTGGACAGTCTTAGGGACAGTTGGCTAGGAACAAATACTACTATTACTCTCCCATTCCTGGAGTTTACCTGCCTGCTGTTAATTTACCTAATGATCCAGCGGTTATTCTTTTTCATATGTTATTTCATACGACTGTCGGTGTACTTCCCTGTTGTGTTTATTGTGGTTTAGAGTCCACCAGCATCGTTACAGATTGAAAGATGGTAGTTTCCTCCTTAACCAAAAGCACAAGATATAAGATATAGTTGAAATGTTTGGATTAAGAAATGCAAAATCAGTAAAATCTCCAGTGGAAATCAACGATATGAACAGTCAACGCACTTTGCTACCAAATGATAACTAGTACAGGAATAGAAAAACTATTTTATTTTACCACTACTACAAGGCTATGTATTGCAGCAGGAGCAGTGAGCACACTCACTCGGCTATGTTCAGAGCTACCATAGAAATGAACAGGGAGAACTGCCCAAGTGCGGTCATCTCCCCATTTTCGGAGGCCGGCTAGTAGCAAGCTATTAGCTAGCTTTGGATGGGACTTTGCCAGATGGCAAAACCCCTTTAATCTGCACATAGCGGAGCTGGGAATAGCGGACTGTCAAGAAACACCAAGGGATACGTGAGGATATACTGGGCACCTTTGAAATTATGTTACATGGATTATCAACCATACCCATTAAGACTCTAAAAACTTCCATAAGAGGAATCTACTGCATGCAACATCAGCCAGAGGTGGGTTCTGGACTAGCTTTGTTGCTGTCATGTTATGCACCGTGGTCCGTGTGCTAGTCTGCAGACATGCCCATTCCTATGTCCTGCAGCTCCAGCACCATAATCACCTCTGCTCTCTTTCGGCATCTGGTCTCCTCTCTTGCTCCCTTCCTGTCTGTGTTGCTGCGAACTTGGTCTTCTCTGATTTAAAAGGCCGCACATGCCACCTCTTTTCCTTTGTTCCACCTGAATTTTATAAGGCAAACTCCCAGTTTCCTCCTTGGTGTCTGTTACTGAGCTTTCATACATTTCCTGTCCATTTGTGTATCTTGTGGTTTTAACATTTCACTTAATTTTTCCAGCTACTCCTCTGCCTGCTGTTTGCCCTTGTGCCTGACTACTGACTCCACTAGAGCACCTCCTGCCCTGATTGTCTGCCTGTCCCTTGGTATATTGTTTGCATCTCAGCATCACAAGCCACCAAGTCAGGGGTGGCGACCTGGGAGTTCCCCGTAGTGAAGTCCAAGCTCACTTGAGGTGGTTGAGGGTGAAAGTCAGAGGTGCTCCTTAGACTCCGCTCCCTGGAGTGGTTATCGTCATCTCTCACGGTTCACCCTGCAGATCCACCTACTCACCCGTGACAGTTGCATTGGACTTTTCCCACTTCCTCTGATCCATAATAGAGCCACTTACCTGCTTTAAGCTGACATCCTGTTGGTTGATGTCCTTACCTGGTCACACATGATGATCTTCCTGTTTTTACAGCTATATGTTGACTTTTTGGATACTGCGTTTATTGTAAATATAAAGAACTACTTCTTTCACTACTGTAATTACCCATTGTTTTTGAGTGTCGTGGAAATTTGACTATTAGTACTTGGGATAATATTGTTGACCATTTCCAGGGGGGCATATTTTTGATAACATTGTGCAAATACCTGGCAGACACCGCTATAAGTTAATGGGGTTCATTGGTCCCTATGATGTGAAGAATTTGGTGTTACCATCATAACAAAAACCATGGCACTAGTGTAAATGCGGCTTTACTATGTCATCCATTGATCCTTTTCTCCCCTTCATCTTTTTTATTGTTTGCAGTTTAGGAGGTTGACCTGTGTCTGACACATGCATACTGTTTCATCTCTGTCCTGATAGATCTTGGCCTCAAAGCTGTCGGTGCACTTGAACATGACACTACCCACAAATTATTGGTATTTTCAGAGGTCATGACCACATAACAAAACATGCTCCCGACCAGATAAATGTAAAGGGCAAAAGAGCCATAGATTAATAATAAAAACATGAAAAAAGTACACATACAACATATGGAGAATACTATCGATCAGATCACCTCCCACTGACAATCAAAGCCATTATTTATACATGGCCATCACATGCCTTAAGGAAGCAAACACACAAAATGAGCATAAGGGTTCCCAATCACTTCACTTGTACCTATCTATAGACCTTGATAGACCTTGATGGTTTGTGGTTTTCTAGATCAGTTTTTTTTTTCATTTTAATAGAATTATAATTTTTTGTATTTACACTTTTTATTGCTTGTGACATAAAGTTATTATGAGTAGATGGATGAAAGCAGGTAGTCTGAAATATACTTCTATTGAACTGTACAAGCAATTTGCATATAATGTTATATATACTCCATGTATAGCTGTGTCCCTAACAACAGGACTTAAGGTATATACCTAAGGAGCCTCATTGTAGGGAGCGACATGGAAATAGAAAAAGATTTATTTTGCTTTACTTATTTCTGTACTTTTAGTATTATTTTAGCTACTTGACAGCCCCAACCATAATTACAGTCCAAGCTGTCAAGTCTGTATTTGGTCTGCCATTCATAATAATTAGAATAGTTCCTGAAATTCAGTTTATAGCTAGGTCATTTGTTCCATTTGAAAAAACAATTCTATAATGTAGCTGTATTTAGTCATACGTCTCCTGTCTGAGATCTGATAATGTTTATACCATACCTAAGATTTTCACATAAATCCAGCAGGGTACTGAACCATTTTATAAGGTGACTTTATATTTCCATACAAATTCTATACACACATGTATGCTGGAGGAAGTGAGAGTAATATCTGTCCGTAGACTCTTTGCCAATTATTATACTATTAGAGAACGCTCCTATATCTGCATAAACGGTAGTCACAAACTTCTAAAGCTAGCCGTGTACAGAGGAACTATTCAAAGGCTGACAGGGTGAGCAGCAAATAGTAGTTGCTCCAGTGCCAACTCTTTGAAAATGACTTCTGAAGGAGCGATCTAGAAGCTGAACTGTGTATGAATATTTGTGAATTGCTGGATTTTCTTCTTTCTTCTATACAGAAAATGGTGTTTATTATTTAGTCCTTTTGAAAAAGATACTCCTATGTGCTTTGCACTTGGGTGCCGTGATCAGAGACTACAATTTATTTTGTCAATATTTTTTTTAACCCCTTAATGACCAAGCATTTTTTGTTTTTGTCATGTTTGTTTTTTCCTCCCCGTCTTCCAAGAGCCATAATGTTATTATTTTTTCATCTACATGGACATATAAGGGATTTTATTTTGCGGGATAAGAAGTACTTTCTAATGGTGTCATTCATTGTACCACGGAATATACAAGGAAACAGCAAACTTGTGCCATGTTTGCCGGGGGGGTCTGTTTTAACAGCATTCACTATTTAGTATAAGTGATGTGTTGTATGTACAGTGGATAAGGAAAGTATTCAGACCCCTTTACATGTTTCACTCCTTTCATTGCAACCATTTGGTGAGATCCAAAAAGTTCATTTTTTTGTTCACGAATGTACACTCTGCACCCCATCTTGAAAGAAAAAAACAGAAATGTAGATATTTTTGCAAATTTATTAAACAAGAAAAACTGAAATATCACATGGTCTTAAGTATTCAGACCCTTTACTGTGACATTAATATTTAACTCACATGCTGTCAATTTTCTTCTGATCCTCCTTGAGATGGTTCCACTCCTTCATTGGAGTCCAGCTTTGTTTAACTAAACTGATTGAACTTGATTAGGAAAGGCATACATCTATCTATATAAGACCTCACAGCTCACAGTGCATCTCAGAGCACATGAGAATCATGAGGTCTAAGGAACTAAGCAAGGAACTCAGAGACAGAATTGTCAAGGCACAGATCTGGCCAAGGTTACCAAAGATTTTTTGCAGCACTCAAGGTTCCTAAGAGCACAGTGGCCTCCATAATCCTAAAATGGAAGAAGTTTTTGACGACCACAACTCTTCCTCGACCTGGCCATCCAACCAAACTAAGCAATCGTGGGAGAAGAGCATTGGTGAAAGAGGTAAAGAAGAACCCCAAGATCACTGTGGCTGAGCTCCAGAGATTCATTAGGGAGATGGGAGAAAGTTCCAAAAAGTCAGCTATCACTGCAGCCTCCACCGGTCGGGGCTTTATGGCAGAGTGTGCCGACGGATGCCTCTCCTCAGTGCAAGACATATGAAAGCCCACATACAGTTTGCAAAAAACACATGAAAGACTCACAGACTATAAGAAATAAGATTCTCTGGTCTGATGAGACGAAGATTGAACTTTTTGGTGTTAATTCTAAGCGTTGTGTGGAGAAAACCAGGCAGGTAGTTCTTGGAAGTCTTAGTCATGCTTTTTCAACCAATGGTGGACATTTTTAGCCATGTGACATGTACATTGTCTTGAGTGGACTCAGAGAATGTCACAAAAATATTCCTTAGAGCAAAGCGCTGCCGCTACCAGCTTGTATTCTTCCAGAAATGGTGTAAGGTCTTTGTTCTCTGATGTTTCTTGTCTGATGTGCCAGTGTACTAGTACATCCATTCAATGAAGCAGAAAATGTGAATCATCGGAGAAGGCAACTCTTTGCAATCAGTGTAGGTCCAGTTCCATTGCTGTCATGATAATTGAAGCCTTTTCTCCTTATGCAACTTCATTAGCAGAAGTGCAGTGACATCCGTCTACATCAGAGCCCCATATACAATAGAACTCGCTGTTGTTTTAGACACTGGTTTCCCTTGGTTCATGCTTCCAGTGAGTCGCTCCATTGTAGCATGTCGGTCAATCTTCGTGTAACCATCTCTCACAGTAATAGGTCATGGTGCTCTACAGTTTCTCAGTGGTTCCATTTGGCCATTCACGATACACTTTTACCACAGCAGAGAACCATTCACAAACTCTGCAGTTTCATAAATACTGTCTTGGCCCAGAAGCCAATAATAAATCCCTTTTTACAACTTTGATAGATCACCCCTGTTACCCATGACAGCAATGTGGGGTAAGTGTGCAGACAGCCTATCATACACATTATTTACTCACCACACCAGCTCATAATACATTACTTCCAACTTGAACTATTCACTGCTAATGTCAACTATTTTTTTCATGAATATTGTTTACAAAATATTTGTGTATATAGATTAGTAAAGGCTTCTGTTTATAGCATAAGTCATTTCAACAACTCTCTTGTTTGGATTTATATTCGGGTCTTTAAGGCTCCCATCAAGGTTTTCGTCATTTTAACAACAAGGAACACATTACATGTCTTTGTCCAAAGTGAAGCACGCCCTGACAGGAGGCTTCTAGCTGTTACTGTAGCATAACAGACTCCTAAGGGGGTCCATCTGGTTAACCTCTGCTTTGATTTAGCCTTTGATATTTTTATCTGTAGCTTAAACCATGAAAGATGAAGATAGTTTGGAATGCCACTGATGAAAACTCCTGACCTGTCTCTACAACATCTTAAAGTGTGTTCACACTGTGTTTTTCTCTGATGTACTTTGGCATGTATTTGGGTCAGAGTATTCCCTGCAAATGCGGTTAAACAGTTTACAAGTCCAGCACTAATCTAGTGCTGTGTAAAATCATTGTCGTCGTTCAGACAATGACTTCACGAGCGTATTTCTTGGAGTGTCATGTACGTCCATAAAAGTAAGTGACCTGTCATGTTTCTGCATCGGGCCATTGTGTGTTGAAAGTATGCGCTTGCAAGTGCGTACTTTCAACAGTACTAAGGCTAGATCCACACAGCATCCGACAAAAACCATTGGAAAGTCGACTATTTTGTTTTTTTTTGCCGTCGATTTAGCAATAAGTTCCTAACTACGCTGGCGCCAGAAAAAGAGCAAAAGTCTCTAAAGTCTATTGGCTGGATAAACGGTCGGAAACTGCCGAAAATATGATAGTTTTTGTGTACTGTGTAGACATAGCCTAACGAAGGCGTATTGTGGCCTGTACCTATGTGCACCGCAATACGCTGTGTGAACATACCCTTAGTCGTTTTCTCAAACTGCCTTCCTGGACCATCTCTATTCAAAAAAATATATATTCACTGATCATAAGATAAGATCATAAGATAATCACTGATCACAAGAAGATTGGGTTGTTACACTAACATAGAACTAAAAACTAGCAATATGCAGCTTACCTGACAAACAGGAAGCATGGTACCCAGTGACCGCTTGCAAAGTACTCAGATATCGAAAAATGTTCCAGCTTCCATTAAAAGTCCATTAATATCCATAAAAATAGAACATGAAACCCAGGGTGCAATACTCGCATACGCATTTCTGGCAAATAAGCCCACTAGTCATAGCACAAACGGATATCAACTCACAAGGATTAAAAATACATCCTCACCAATGTTATGAAAAAAATAAAACCACATGATAAGCAAACAAAGAAAATTATATTAACCTCTTGTAAACCACAAGAGAAAAGAGAAAAAAAAAACCACAAAAATTATTATATAAGAAAAAGAAAAAACCTTACAGTTTATACAAACAGTATGTATAAAATGCATCTAAATACATATAGTGAATACATAAGGGAGACAAAGGACTAGTAATACAATATTAGATTGGACTTGTTATTTAGGTTGTAATTGAAGAAATGTTGTAAACATGTTGATGAATACAATGATACAGCCGACACATTGGGCCTTATGTCTAGCACTGTCAAAGCAACCAATCAGTGCTCAGCTTTCATTTTTCTAGAGCCCTATATGAAATGAAAACTGAGCTTGGATTTGTTGCTATGGGTATGCCTCCGTATCCTAGTTTTAAGACTACAGGATATGCTACTGATGTACTGAATGTTGTAAATGTTGCAAGTAATCAAATAACATATTTGGTATTGAAATTTATGTATTCTTTCATAACATAACTTTTATATTCATTATATGTATTTATATGTATTTTTATACATATTTTTGTGTAAATTGTAAGGTTTTTTCTTTAATAATTTTTGGGTGTTTTTTCCGATTGTTTTTGTTGTTTTTTGTTTTTCCCGCTTTGTTTTGGTTTACACGGATTCAATATAATTTTTTCTGTTTACTTATCATGTGGTTTTGTTTCTTTTATGTCATTGGTCAAGATTTATTTTTAATCCTTGTGTGTTGATATCCATTAGTACTATGACTAAGGGCATGTATGCCTGAAACGCAGATATTGCACCCTGTGTTTCATGTTCTGTTTTTATGGCTATTCGATAAATTGACCTTTAATGGAAGCTACTACAAATTTTATATCAACAGAGGATTTTGTCCTATATCACTGCAAAATTATAATCCCTGTTAAAACATAACTTTTACTAAATCATCTAAAATTATCTTCCTAAACCCCTATATACTACCACAACACACCTAAATGATACAGCATACTAAATATCATCCATCAGTGGAGTAATCGGCCTGATAAAGGGCGGCTCCGCTTTAATGACAGATAATATCACTGTATACGTGTATTACAATTCTTTAATCACAGCTATCCCAACGCGTTTCCCCCATGTAATTTTGGGTTCATCAGGGGATTCAAAAAAACTCCTCTCGCTGTGGAATAAGAATACGCTATATACAACGCATATACAATCTATCTATGACGGATATATCACCGCTATGGGTGAGATGGAAAAAGTGATACTTAGCTTAGAAGCTGCCAGGTATAAAATGATAATCCTCGCAGCCCCTTTGGTATGCTGGCACCCAGGATACCAAAGGGGCTGCAAGGATTATCATTTTATACCTGGCAGCTTCTAAGTTAAGTATCACTTTTGCTATCTCACCCATAGCGGTGATATATCCGTCATAGATAGATTGTATATGCGTTGTATATAGCGTATTCTTATTCCACAGCGAGAGGAGTTTTTTTGGATCCCCTGATGAACCCAAAATTACATGGGGGAAACGCGTTGGGATAGCTGTGATTAAAGAATTGTAATACACGTATACAGTGATATTATCTGTCATTAAAGCGGAGCCGCCCTTTATCAGGGCGATTACTCCACTGATGGATGATATTTAGTATGCTGTATCATTTAGGTGTGTTGTGGTAGTGTATAGGGGTTTAGGAAGATAATTTTAGATGATTTAGTAAAAGTTATGTTTTAACTTTAATGGAAGCTGTAACATTTTACCAAAATAAGAGTAAAACTATTTGGGGGATGTCAGATTAGCAGAAACTATAGTCTAATAATTATATAGGAGACCTATCACATTGAACGCTGCTGCCTGGATTTCTTTGCAGTCCCTGGAAGAGCAGCATTGGAAAAGCAGAGCATTATGGGCCACATGTATGAAACTGTTTAGGTCTAAAACTCGCTCTTTTGCCCATAGTAACCTATAGGCAAAAGTGAGTTTTAGACCTAAACAGGTTCATACATGTGGCCCATATATGTTGCAGACTAAAAGACATTTTAAAACCTGTAAGTGTTGTGATCTGTAGCCTTTTCCAGTCTCTTCCAGATTTAAGGAGCTGCATCAGCAGCAATTTTAAAGGTCTCCATATCCTGCATTTTGCTCTCTAATAAAGATTAACTCTAAGTCTGGACTAGAAACTTGCTTTATTGCCAGGATACTTTTCAGAATCAGTTTCTTCCTTGACTTTCCATATTACTTTTTTAGTGGATATCCTGTCTGTGAAGTTGTATATAAGTACTGGAAATATTGAATAATGAGTCGGTAGTGCAGCCCTTCTAGCGGTTGTGCCCTCCAATGAGTCTCTAGTTTCCATTAATACAATCCGTCTCTAACACTTTGTTTGTATGACTACAAGTGAAATCGTATTCACTTTCCACTTGAATCTTGCATAATTTTTCCCACTTGTGATTTATACATGTAAATATATATTCTAAAGTATTTTAAAATTAGCCTGGTTAAATATCGCAACTAAATTATTGTGGCATAAAATAAACAGGAAATCAAGACTCTTTACATTGTGGTTTAGGTCCATTTCACCTAAAATGGTAAATTATTAAAACCCAAATTTATTGAAAACACATGGTTATATAAAGTTGAAACCAAACATTTACATACAATATGTAAAAAGACACATATGCTTTTCTCATTATCTGACATGAAATCAGAATAAGCCTTACCCGTTTTAGGTAAATTAGGATTACCAATATTATTTATATTTGCCAAATGCCAGAATAATGAGAGAGAGAATTTTTTAAAACATCTTTATTACTTTCTGCAAAGTCGAAAGTATACATACACTAGGATTACTATGCCTTTAACCCCTTCTTGACAGAC